>JAJEJO010052892.1:0-21760 GCA_020662805.1 Glaucomys volans | reverse complement strand
TTTTTTTTTTTTCTGGTATGTTGTATGTTTTATTTAATTTTTCAGTAATTAATACATTCATATAGTTTAGAAACAAAATGATTTACAGTGAAAAGTCCTCTTCCTACTCCTCTCCTCCAGTATAGCACCACCTTTTGGGACTTCCCAGTCTACAGAACAGTGAGCCAAAAAATATCCATTCTTTTCAATAATTCAGTCTCTGATATCTGTTTTAACAGCAGAAAAGAGACTAAGACAGCCTGTGATCCAGGACAGGTCCACAATCTCTGCTTACCTTTCATGATACTTTTGGAGAGGAATGATCATTTATTTTGTGGAATGTCCCTTGATTTCTGTTTCTTTGACGTTTTCTCATGATTTGATTGAGGTCACACATTATTGAAAAGGACATCACGGAGCCGATTGGCCTGTCTCAATGAATTTAAACAAGTAGCTAACAATAGTGATATGTATTAATCAGTAATATCAGCCTTGATTACTTTGTTAAATGGTGTTTGCTGGAATTTTCCACTGTAATTTTATTTCCCTTTGTAATTACTAAATATTGTGGAAGAGATACTTTGATTCTAGGCAAATATACTTGTTTCTTTAATTTTTGCCCACTTATTTCAGCATCCATGGGTGGTTCTTGTCTGGGGAAATTATGATTGTGACATTCTAAAGGTCATTTTCTAATTACTGAAATTTATCCACAGTTATTAATTGAGATCTTCATGTAAGGAAGTTGCTGCTTCTCCCTCATTTATTTATTCAATTATTAATTTACATCATGGATATTTAATTCATTGTGCTATACACCAGTGCTATAGTTATTTATTGTGTTGCTTAAGTTGTTCCATACAGAAGCTTTTAATAAGAACTAATTAAAATCAATTATGTCATCTTTTATAGAGTGGCTTAGAGTTTTGCATTGGTAATGGATCAAATGCAATGAGATAGACAGTTGGGATGAAAACTACTTGTTCTTAAAGCCCTTCTACTCCTTTGGCTGAATTGTGTGCACGCTGGGGAGACAATGAAGTGCATATTGGCATAGCATTGTTCTATGCTTCTCCTGCCCCTTTCCATCTAGGGGTCCTAAAGAGCTGATCACCAGCAAAAGTGGTTCTCAACATTCGCTGCTCTGTGTGCTCTGTGAGCACTCACCCTAGTCAGTGGTGAATGCTCATAGAATATCTCTTTTCTGAATACAGAACTTGTCCTTCTATATGCAATTGTGTGCTTTATCTAGCAAATTAAATGGATATGATAATAAGGACAAATTAGCCTTTATTTGAACATTCCAAATGCTTCCTCTTATCCATCAAAGAGAAGCAGAGTACCATTTAGAACAGAATTACTTTTCTTTGGTGGGCAAAGAAAAATGTGTGTCAAAATGTGTGCTCCAATTTGGACAAGGTTTGAAAGTGTTCCCCAAGGGCTTGTGGGTTCGAGCTTGGTCCCCACTGTGGAGATATAAGAAGTGCTCACTAACATCAGTTAGAGGTAAGAGCCTCATACAAGGTGGTTGGTTCACTGAGGAAGGAATATTATTTCTCATGGATCCCTTGTTAGTTCTGCTGTTTTTGTTATAGAAGTATGAGCCAGGTCATTCCTTAGCCTCTCTCCCCAAGTGATGTCTTTCTCTCACATGTGGGACATCTACCATGGAGTCCTCACCAGCAACTGAGCCAAAATCAGCACCACGTCCTTGAATCTCTATAATCATTAGCTATATGAACATATATTCCTTAAGAAGTATCCAGCCTTAGGTATATTGTTATGGTCACAGAAAACGGGACTAATATAATATTATTTCCACTTAATGCTAGAGCTAGAAATCATTAATGCAATCACAAATTAAATTAATCCTACTGACACATCCTTCTGAGAAGAGATGAATTTGAATATTGATTTAAGTCTAGGGAGCAAGAATCATTTCATTTAATTTTTTTCCTTTCTATTATATACAGGTTTAATACAATTGTTCATCCCTTTAGATAGGAGAATTTTGAAAAGGCACCTTCTCAGACACACTGAGTAATGTTATCCAAAGAACAGTTTGACCAGTAGCACATAGTTACCTAGGCATGGGTGGTGGGTCTAGCTTTGAGTTCAGGGATTCAACATTTTAACCACTGGTCGGAAAATTCTCAGTTTGAGCAAATTTCTTCTCTGAAACTGTTTTGTAATTAGTAGAATATGGACAGTGTCTCTTTTTCGAGACTATACCATGGAATAGAAATAATGTTCATAAAAGAGTTAGTCTATAGCTATGACATTGTAAATAGCCAACAAATAGTACATCATCTTATTCTGCACTCTTAACCACTAACACACCTTTTATTCATCAATGTGAGACATCTGTTGTACTTTGTCTTGATTATTCTACCTTGCTTCTTCTTCCTCTCACTAAAAGCCTCTACATATTCAACAATAATGCATTACTATATCAAGAAGAAAAGGAGAAGGAAAATTAATTTTTATGGGTAAAATGAGCAGAAAATAAACTCTTTTAATCTTCATAAAATCCCTAGAACTTAGATATTCTTATCAGTGTTGATTTACAGAAAAATTAACTGAGACACCAAAAATTGAGCAACCTGTGAATTATCACACCCTATCTAGTAAGTAGCAGAACTGAGCTTTGAACCACGGAAGTCAAGCTCTAAAGAACTGCCTCTAAGGGCTAGGGATATAGCTCAGTTGGTAGAGTGCTTGCCTTGCATGCACAAGGTCCTGGATTTAATCCCCAGCATCACAAACAAAACAAAACAAAAACAAAACAGAATGGCCTTTATGACTATTATAGGTTTTAGGTTATTATCATTACCCTATGTACATGTATGATGACATGAATGGTATGAATGTACATCATGCACAACCATAGAAATGAAAAGTCGTACCCCATTTGTGTACAATGAATCAAAATGAAATCTGTAAAAATTAAAAAAAAAGAATTGGCAAAAAAAGGCATTAAAATGAAAATAAGTAAAAAAAATTAAACTAGTAACACTAGTTTAAACTTTGTAGAGTTCATTAGATTACTTTTTCCATTCTTTTACAAGCTAGCGTTCATTGAGAATACTTTAGATACGTTAAAATTAAATAATTGATTTAAAAATGGTATTCCTTTAGCTAATTTAAAGTCCAATTTATTAACTCATCTTATTTACCATCTATGGATATTTTGCTTTGTGCCAAATACCTTGGTTTGTACCTGTACTAAATGCTAGGGGAGATTAGGGAGAGAACACCAAAATGAGTAACACAATATCTTGATCTTTAAGAAGGGAAAGTAATGGCTTTAAAAATAAAATTGTGCCAACAGCTGCTACTGAAAAAAAATGATTGGAAGTGAGCGTTGAAAATGCTGAGGGAAGCAACTTGCCATGACTCGGAAATCGGACAGTCTTCATAGAAGAGGTCAAGGATGTCCTCCAGTAGTGAAAGTTAGACAAAGAAAAGACCAGAATGTGTTTCAGGTAGTAGCCACAGCTCTCTCAAAGCACAAAATGCATCATATTGAAGTTACTGTGAGAGGCTGGGCATGTGCAGAAATTAAAAGTCCTTGGTGGAAGAAGGTGAGACCAGAGGGAAGGTGGACTGAGGGAAAATGGGTAGAGAAGCCGGCAGGTTCCAACAGACCTTGAAAGCCCATGGAAGGGCTATTTCCCTTTGGTGATCAGGAGCTCTTGCTAGTGTAAGAAGAGATACCAGAGAGAAACAGACCCAGACTGGGTATCAGGACACATTTGCTCTATCCCCAACTGGGCTGTAAGCCAGCTCGGTGGAACAGTCCTTTGGTGAGTCACCAATTTTGCAAACTGAAAAGTTATGCTCACATTTTCTCTAGGACCTCTTCCAGATCTAAGAGTGTCTATTTTCATAATTGTCCCTTGTTTGGCTTTTATAGAGGAAGTGGTTGGAAACATAAGAGGAAATGTAAAGCTTCATTTGATCCTAAAGATGCCAGGAACTTCTGGAGGTGATTGGTAGCATCTATCACAGAGCATCAACATTCACTGTTCCAGAGGTTGGGATTCTGCTACTGGTACAAACACCCTAACATCTCAGTGCTGTCCAAGATTGATCTCTTGCATTTCTGCAAATTGCTATCCTAATACCTACAGGGATCAACTTTTGTAACTGCAAGACACTCTGTCAGAGTGCTATTTGGCCCATGGTACCTTCATTCTTGGAGAAAGATGCTTTACTTAGCCCTCAAGGTTCTCATGGGAAGAGTATAAGGTGGAGTTTTTCTGAGTTTGGATGCCTAACACAGCAACTGGAAAAGAAAGAAAAACTAATACTTTGTGTCTATATACATATTTTCAGTAGCTATATCCATCCCTTTTCTGAAATAGTCTTATGCAATATATATGATGACCAAATATTTGTTTCACAGTCAGCAAATATTTAGTGAATTATTTTAGAGAATACTTAAACAATTAGACACACACCACACAGAGGTTCACAGCCAAATATAAAGCTTCCTCTTTTCCAGGGAAAATAACTTAAGTGAAATGGATCTCATACCTTTAGCTGCTGTGCTGGGTGCTCTTTTCTACGGGGTCATGTGTAAGTAGGCATCTGTGCAATCAAAGTGCCTGTGAGGCTTTCTCTACTCCCTTTGCTTTCTGCTTCTTTAGTGGAAAAATCTGCCAGAAAGTGAGAAAATATTAGAGGATGCCAAGAAAAATTTCTTCCTGTTCAATTCCTGTGAATTTGAGAGCAATCTTTTAAGACAGCTTCCCTTCTTGGGATTCACAGAGCAGAGGTCGAAGGTGATCTTATATGTGCACTCAGTTCAGAATATCCAGGCTGGCCTGGTGTAGTGATTATGATCACCTTTTGGGAGAAAGCACAAGAATTCTGATACTGCATCTCCAATTTCACTTACAAGGCATATTAGAATCACTTTTGGTTATTCTACTGTTTCCTTAACTCTGGTCATTTTTTTTTTTTTTAATTTCTTAGCTTTCCCCATGGTCCCGTGTGTGACTTCCTGTTCTGTAAGTGATGGAGACCTATGCCTACAAAGTTCTTCAGTCCATCAATGAATGCTTTCTTTACTCCTTTATAGTTATGCTGGAGTCCTTTCCATTTGTACCTCATTTGTTCAGATTTTTCTCACTTCTGTAGCCACTGTCAAGGTGATAGGTGCTTCATAAATTCAGTACCAAGGTTGCTAATCATTTCAGTTGTGTGGCTGGAAGTCTAATCTGAACATCCAAGTGGACTTTCTGTTGGTTATTGGGCAAAGGAAAGAAAACATTTGTTTGTTTGGCTTCTTCCTAATCTTATTCTTCTCCAATACATTCTGATAAAGGGGAGATTAATAATAATTCAGCAAATTCTCAAAAATCATCCTTGCACAAATGGCACAATTGCATTTCCCAAACTCTGTCCTGGCTTGGATATTCATTCTGTGTCCTGATCATTGTGGAACACCTAGAGAACATCCACTTATATTTTAAGTGAAAGCTCAAGGTCTTTCTCTTGACATTGACATACATGCCCAGACCACGTCCCCCTCTCCCCTCTGTCGATACCACAAAGATATGCTTTTTTGTTTCCCAGAATAGTGAGGACCATCAAAATGAATTTCTGCACAAGTGTCATGCTAAGGCTGCCCTAGGAACCCTGTTTCCTAAGAAATTAGATCATCATTCATTCTCTTTCATTTCTTTTGTGGTATACTTTTTGTTCATGTAAATGAAGACGTTGCTACTAGGCAACTGCATAAAAAAGGGAAAATATCTGAAGTTCACTTTTACTTTTTTTTGTAGGATCCTTATTCAGCTGACCTGAGCCTCCATGTGCAGTTGAAGAACACCCAACTATTCCTAAGACCAAAGATGTGGACACACAGGAGAAGAGCAGCCAAAAAGATTGCACAGGAACAAAGGGCCATCTATCTTGTCCCCTCTTTCTTCAAACACATGCCCAGATCTTGACCATGGTCTCCAGCAGGCATTTTTCCATTTCTGTGCTGAAGAAACTCTTCAGAGCTTCCTGGAAAAGTAGGCCACAGGGCCATCCTCTCACACTGACATCTATATCTCAAATGAGCATCCAGGTAGGTCATTGCAGGATCACATTCTCCACTCACACTTGGAGAAACGCTCCTGAATGAACCAACAGTAAAATCATCAGCAGTTTTGGCCTTGACATCTCCATGTCAATCTTTCCATCACTTTCCACAGGGTCAAAAACTCTGCAGACCCTATTGTCCCTTCATGCCTTCTTCACCTTCACCTTCTGAAGCCTTTTGCTTACTATTCTGTATTCTTTGGCCCTTAGCCCATGTCCCATTCAGGTCCCAGATTCTGGAAGAAATTGCATAATTCTTCATGCTATCATTACAAAAGTAGCACATTTGTCTCCTACAAAATCTTAATGCATTTTAATTTTTTAAAATTGCATTTTCTTTTTCATTTTTACCCAGAAAGGATCTTGCAGATATTTCTGAATCTCCTCAGTTGTCCAATGGTCTTTTTTTAAAACTTGAACCTGAGCCCTACTGTATTCAAGAACATAGAGTTCTTCAAGATGGAATGTTCTCATTTTTCTTTTCCTTTTCCTCCAACAGCAAACAGATCTGTTTAGGAAACACTGACTACTTTCTTATCCTTAGATATTCATTTATATCTAAGCTCTGAAAAGTCCCTAATGAAAAATAATCTTTCTTCTTTAAAAGCTGACTCTTCAATGTAGAAGAAACTTAGAAACTTGCTTAATAGATTTAACCACTCTTTTCTGCACTTGAACTTTTCCATTTCTGCTTTATCTTTCCTCTTACCCTTATAAATGCATTTACTTTACTCTTAAAAAGAAAAAAAAAAGAACTTTCTTCTGCTGACTCATCAAGTTATACCCCTTTTGATTTCCCTTACTTCAGTATCAATTTTTTAAAAGTGGTATATACCTGATATCCCTCCCACCCTCTCTCATTTACTCCTTAATCCCCTGCCCCATTTTCTAATGAAATTTTTTTATTAAAGTCACTAATAATGACTCAAGTGTTAAATATCAGTTTATTGAAGAATTTCTGCTGCTTGGACATAGTGGAACAAACTTAAAAAACTTATAACTTTCATTTCTCTTTGGCTTCCCTGACAAGGCTGAGTCTCCTCTCTTTTCTTTGACCCTTTATTCCTTCAATTATCAGAGATTGTTAGAATTTCATATTTAATTATAGCTGTTTAAGTCAGCTGTTTCACCTCTGTGACTAAAACACCCAATCAGAACAATTGTAGAGGAGTTTATTTGAGGGCTCACAGTTTCAGAGGTCTGAGTCCATAGAAGGTTGTCTCCATTCCTTGGGGCTTGAGGTGAGGCAGAACATCATGGTGGAGAAATGAGGCAGAGGAAACCAGCTCACATGATAATCAGGAAACAAAGAGAGAGTTCTCCACTTGCCAGATACAAATATATAGCCCAAAGCCATGTCTCCAAATCCCACCTCCTCCAGCCATATCCTAACACTTCAGTTACCACTCATTTAATCCCTATGGGGGATTAATTTACTAATTGGGTTAAGACTCTAAGAACCCAATTTTTCTTCTAAACTGTCTTGCATTTTCTTCCACATGAGCTTTCAGGAAATACCTCACAGCCAAACAATAACAGTACCTTTCCTTCCTTGACACACAGGTAGACCACAATTATCTGTCTCCTTACTATTACATATGGTTGTATTACAGAGTTCTGGGACTAGAATAGAGGTGAAAGTTACATGAGCCACTTATGGACTTGTTATGTAAAACCTTTCTATGTGTAATTATCACCTTTCTCTTCATTAAACATCAAATAAAAAGGTCTCTTTTGACCTAAAGGACAATTAGTCTCCTTTTGTTACTGTAGCCAAATACCTGAAACAGGCTGACTTTATAGAGAAAGTAGGTTTGTTTCAGCTCACATGTTTGGAACTTCACACTCTGAGATCAATGAGCTCCACTTGTTTGTTTTCTAGTGATGGTGTTTCAAGGTGGCATAAGGCATCACACGGCAGGAGACAGGGCGTATGTGTGTGTGTCTGTCAGTGAGGTCTCTCTTTCTCCTGATAAAGCTACCTTGATTGAATCATGGGGAAGAAAGTCTACCCTAATCACCATATGCTGCCACTTTGCAAAGGCACAACTTCTAAACACCATAATTAAAAATTATCTACCCTCTTAATACCTTCAATAAATGGGGATTAAATTCTATTGTGAGTTTGAGAGGACAGATCATATTCAAACTACAGGCAAGAGCAATGCTATGAAAGAAAGAGGACATATCCCTGAGTGACACTCTCCAGCTGTCTCCCTGTTGGTCTGCACAGAGTTTGGTCATGAGCAGTTCTTCCTCCAAGTTTACCTGGAGGCCCACAGCCATGTCTGTACTCTATTGGTACTGAGCTACCAGGCAGGTTTATGAACACCATAGGCATCATGTTTTAGACTCAAACGATGTGTTATGATACTCAGAGAGAAAAAGAAAAAGAGAAAGGAAAAAAGAAAGAAAAAGAAAAGAAACAAAATACATATAAATTGATCCCTGACTCTCCAAATTTTTGAAACATGAAATACAGCAATCATCTAAAACTATCTAATACATAGTCTATATTAAAATGCCAATCTAGACTTAAAATAAGCTGTGGACTATTTCCTGAATGTAAAGTTTGTTGTTTTTATTGGGATGATTTGGTTTGGGTTGGTTTGGATTGGGATGGTTTGGATTGGTTTGGGTTGTGTTGGATTGGGTTGATTTGGTTTGGGTTGATTTGGATTGGTTTGGGTTGAGATGATTTGGTTTGGTTTGGTTGGGTTGGGTTGGGTTTGGATTGCCTTTGTTTTTCTCACCACTGAACCGAGATAGTGGTACTTCCCATCTCTGGAAGGCCCTTTCCCTGATCTCTATCTATTAAATGCATCTGTAATTAAGAATTTGGATTCTACTTCTGACATTTTCTAACTTTGTGACTCTGGAAGAATTATTTGAATTCTTGGAATTTCCCTCTTTGTCTCTGAGAATTGGAATAATAATACCTGCTTGACTGGGTGAGATTGAAGTTTAATAAGATAATGTTCTTCCAAGTGGCAAGCACATGGTTGACAATAAATACACTTGCATTTCTTTGTGATAACAGGAAGGCCATGTGGGGAGGATTAGATGAGATTGGCAAGCACACAGTAACCTTCTAATGTGCTAAACACTCTTTTTTTTTAAGGGTATTCTTGATGCTGGAATGTTCTTCTGTAACCAAATGTACCACGAGTCATACTCGCCTGTTATAACCTCAGTCTAAACAAGTATAAAACAAATCATGAAACTTCAGAGTAAAACCTATCAGTGAGTCTGCACTTTCCTATAATTACAATGTGAACCATTCAACATGGATTACAGGGTCTTTTGAGATGTGACTGGAGCACTACAGATGTTCTTACACACTGATTCTCCCAACTCACATAGCCTGGGAGGTCTGATACCCAGACCAGAAACTGCAATTGCAAACAACCTCTTTTATTTGTTCCAAGATGGCATACAAGTGTTATGATTTTCTGTGCACTGTATCAAGTGAGAACATTGGGAAGCACTGAGCATGACTGGCGCTGGTTCTCAAGTTCAGTGTGGAATACCTCCCTGTAGGGTCTTGGAGCCTGTTGTTCCCTCTGCCTGAAAAGAGCTTTGCTTTTACTAATTCTCAGTGGCTGCCTAATGTTCACCAACCTCATCCTCAGTGCTGTTTTCTCTGGTACACTTTCACTGATGTCCCCTGGGTTAGTCAGCTTTCTGTCAACACAGACAACTTAAAGGAGGAAAGATTTATTTTGGCTCATGGTTTCAGAGGCTTCAGACCATGGCTGGTTGGTTCCATTGCTTTGGGCCTGAGCCGAGGCAGAACATCTGGGTGGAAGGGAGTGGCAGAGGACAACTGCTCATGGCTGGGAAGTAGAGAGAGGAAGGGGCTGAGGACCAGATATAGTCCCCAAAGGCACACTCTCAGAGACCCATTTCCTCCAACCATACCTGACCTGCCTGCAGTTTCTACCTCCTCCCATTACTTCGTTCACATTATGATCCTATCAGTGGATTAAACCATTGATGAGGACAGAGCCCTCATGATCCAATCACTTCCCAAAAGCCCCACCTCTGGGCATGGCTGTATTAGGGATCAAGTGTTCAGCACTTGAGATTGTGAGGGACATTTCAGATACAAACTGCAACACCTCCTAAGCAATGCCACATGCCAGCATTAGGTCAGGTCCCTAACACCCTGTGCTGGACTCTGCCCGGGTTATGAACACATGACTCAGTAACTGCCCAGTTGCTGACCTGCCTCTCCTGCAGACCCCACATGTCTTGAGGTCAGAACTGATCTTTTCTATGTGACATCCCCAGAACTTGCCTTATGACAGGTACTTAAATCATCTTGCTAGCTGCCAAGTGAGGCAGGCAACTTTACGGGCAAACTCTCATATTAACATTTGTCTAAGTTGTCCTCTCTTTTGTTTCAGCTAAAACAATTCGAGGAGACTTACACAGAACTATCCAAGGCCACTGAACCACTCTGACTCATTCTTTTAGGCAAACTAGAATAAACTTGACTCATAATTTTGAACTGACTATTTCCAGAGTATTTGTTTCTTGCTGTTTTTCTTTTAGAACTTCCACAGCATGACCCTGAACTGAACATGCCTAGGAATGTGTCTTCCACCACTCTTTTAAACTCTAACCTTAAGCTGAGCATACTTAGAATGGACCCTACATGTGTTTTCCTAAACAAATATGTGTAGGCTCCCCGAATAAAGTCCCCATGTTTCCTTTATTCAGGGAGAGCATGCTTTTGCAAAACCCCTTATGTTCTCCTTACTCACAGAAGTAAGAAATCTTCATCTATTTATGTTCTGGTTGTGGTTTACAGCTTTGCACTTACTAGACTAAGAACCTGTTGTGTTTGACTGCAATATTTATTAAATGAGCAATTAATAGAAATATACCTATAGTTACAAAGAAGAAAAAAGATTTCTAACCGAGAACAATGTAGAAACATGGCAAAGCAAGTAGAACAGATTCTGGAGCTGAAGCAGCTTCTTTCTCTGTAACCTGATGCCGTAAAATCCCTCTGTTAGCATCTGGAGGAAGAACCTGTCACACGGATGTGCTTTTTATGTATTTAATATAGTAACCTTTTGGAGAGTCTTCCTCAATCTGATATCATAAAAGTTTTCTCTACAAAACTAGTTAGCAAATATTTTAGGCTTGGCTGACTACATAGTCTATTATTGCTACTCAACCCTGAAATTGTAGCATGAAAAAAATCCATAGATTATACATAAACAAATGAGCATGCATGTGTTCTAATAAAACTTTATTGAGAAATACCTGTGGCGGTATACCTACTCCTGTTCTAGATGAAAGATTCCCAGCTTATGCATGGAAAGGGCTCCTTTTATTATTCCTCCATAGGCTATTATCATCAAGCACCCAATGGTTTCTACAGTCACATTTTCAGGGAGCCTGAAATACTAATTGATATTCTCTCCATTGCCACACTAGAGCACGTTGCAAGCAGTAAATGTCATTTGCGTGGCTCTTCCTTACAGACACACAAAGGCAACCAATTCACTGCTCACACAGTAACTCAGAGGAGGCAAAATGGGGGAAAGTTCAACCTCTGTGTGAGTGCCACGCTTGGACTCACTTAGACTGGACTGTCTCCCTCGGTTTATCCTGAGGCATCGTATAAAGCTATCTTAATGAGATCATGAATGTGAATGGGAAACTGTCCCCCTCCTCCTGTCTCCTAGGAGTAATAAAGAATGTAAAAGGATCTGGCAGTTGGGAGAAAGACTTCTTTGGTGAGAATTACTAACTCCATGTGAGCACATCCCTTTTGCAGCAAGGGGAGGCTGGCTACTCTCCAAACCCAAGGCTAATAGGTGGGTGGAAGAGTCTCAGATGGAGTATTGGGAGAGTTCTGAGATATGTTTCCTGTACTGAGGAGATTCAGAACTGATAGGGAAGGTCTTATGGGAAAGCTAAACCACACCGAGGACTCCAGCCTGCTCCCCACTGGGCAAACTCAGGGCCCTGAATTCACAGGTTGGCAGACTCATGCAGGACAGTTCTGGGGGTTTTGCCTTCTGGAAGTCTGTGTAGGGAGAAGTGTGAGAGCATTTTTTTTTCCACTGAAGTCAGAGGAGGGCTCTTCTGCTGATGGACTGTGTGGAAACTTCTTTAGATCTGCTTGAGATGGCAAAGGAGACACAGCAGAATGCGGAAAGGAGGCATTGCACAGAAGTGTGGAATGTGGGCCACAGTAGGGAAGGGCCTTGCAGGGAACTATCAAAGACCCCAAGGCATATCCGATCTGTGTGGCCCAGAGAGGATGAAGCACGGCCAGGTGAACTGGATGCCCTTACCTCTCCTCCTGCCCCCTACATAAAGAGAGACACTTAGGAAAAAAAAAAAAAAAAAATCAGAAGTTCAAAAGGAAGGTAAGTGGTGAACAAGAGTAAGATGCAGATGCCCCCAGTGCCTCTGACTGAAACTGAATCTGTGCTGAGCTAGGAAATCTGTGCCGAAATAGTAAAACCTATGTCAACTCAAGCTTTAATTTTTACCCTCAACTGGACAATCTAATTGCCACTTTGAGAGTCTGTGACTTAATATTTTGACAGGACCTAGGAGTAAAGAGATATAATCATGGAATCTCCTGAACTTCTTATTCTGGAGCAGGGCAAGGGGGACCTCCACCAAACACCAGAATAAAATTTCAAAGAAATGGAGAAACAGATTTTAAAAAATTAAAAACCCGCCTTTGATCTCAATCTCTGTATTCTTAAGGTTATGACACACTATTTTGAAGAGACAGTTGTTAAATTGATTAAATTCTATAACACTGTGCTAATTAACAGGTTGAGCATCTATTTCCAAGTGCTATATAAGGTGCCAGGGAAAGTGCAGAGACTTGTGTAATTAACCCTTCCTACAACCAGTGCTGATGATACAGTATAAGAGATAAGGATTTTGGTAGTGTCAAAAGACATGGTTCTTCTTCAACAGTCTCTAAACTGTTTGAGGGTCAGAAATATGTGTTTCTCCAACTCCAACTAGGACACTGATCAGGAAAACCTAAGAAGCAATCAAGAAATACTTGAAAAATGATCGCAGAAGTGTTAGGCTAGACACGGCATTTTAAGTTTGTTTAAAATACACGGAAATCGAAATCCTGTAGTTATAATGCCGTTCCTTAAAAACAGATGTGTAGTTTCAATGACGTGATTTTTATTTCTAACTTGTAGATAAAGCTACAAAGGAACTTTGGGATTTTGCATGATAAAAGCTAATATTTACAGCCATTCACACAAAATTGGCCTTTTAACAAAGAGACTTCTGAAAAAATGAAAGTCCTAAAATGTTTTGTTTTTTAAAGAAGGAAGTGGGAATGATTATGAAGTTATTTTCATTAAGGAATTACTGTTTATCTTATCACAATGTTAACTTTCTTTTCATGAGTTTTATATTTCCTTATTGCTGAAGAAAGGAGCTCAGAGTCTCATCTGAAGGAAAATAAGTGTTGATTTTTACATTTTCAAATGATTGTGTTTAATGACTTCCACATTTCTGATGGTCTTCCGGTTTGATGTTAGAAAAACTGTCAGCATTAAGAGTCTTAATAAGGTTGATTGTTGGATGTTGCTGTTCATTAGATAAGACAGATGGAAACTGAGCCCCTCACATCTTCTTACTTCCTTCCTGACACCTAAAATTTAACTCAGTTCTCCATCCCAGAAGAGGTCTTGGGAAGAAAAATCATTGTCAAAAAGAAAAAAAAAAAAAAAGGGATCCAGTAAAGAGCAAAAGAAAAACAATCCTCCCCAAACACCTCTGTGCAAGACAGGGTGAAGAATGTGAGCCCTGGCCTCACAGCTACTTGGAGGAAAGGGGGAAAGGTCTGAAGATAAACACACCCATTTAGATGCAGCTGGAAAAACGAAGTCAGGTTTAGAAGGCCTGACTCCAAAGCAAACAGGTTTTTAAAACTTCTCTGGGGAATCTTGTCTGCACTCACTGCTGAGCTATGCATCCCATACATCTGCCTCTCTCAATTAACAGATGCAGGGCACAGGGCAGCAGGAAAAACGCCCTCATCTGCCTCCCCAGGACCAATGTGGTGTGGATGTCTTTGCATCCTAGTTGACCAAGCCCACAGCCACCGGTTATTTTCTTAATAAAATAATGGGTTTAGTCAGTGGCTCAGGCCCTTCTCATTAAACAGGAATGCCTTCTCAACTGCCCAGTGCTTCTCTGTTGATGACAGATTTAGGGGTATGTTTATGCATAACGGCAATTCTAAGGTATAATGATACTTTCAAAATCTTATTTTTGTTTATAAAAGCTTCACATGCATAATAGTAACAGTTATTAAGCATTTTTTATATTCTATGCACAGTTTTAGTGGCTTTTCAGTAACTTTTTCTCTCTTGCAACAACTGTGATACAAAGAATGTTTCTGTAAAATCGAGACATTTTTGAATGAGGGAACTGAACTGAGGGACAGGAGATTTAATACGTATCCAAGGGCATGAAGCTAGCAAATGGTAGAGCTAGTATTGTACCTGTGTATCTTGGCTCCAGAATCCTCCCTTTCATTCTCAACATTTGATATAATTACTCACAAATTTAATACCTGACTCTTATAATTAATGATAATTAGGTTTAAAGAACTAATGGCCAGGAATATAACTGATGTGCCCCTTTTATTGGTCTGGGGTATGAATAGAATCATGTATCTTTTAATCAACTAACATAATTCAATACCCTCATCAGGCTGCAGCAATAATGCAGCCTTTATTCTCCCAAGTCAATTCGATTTCCCAGGATGTACATACACGTAATTCAGTCATGGCCAAGATTTCCTTCTAAGCATAAATTAAGGGCTCCATCTGGAGATTTGGTCCTACTAAAATCCCTATCAGGAGCTAATTCCTTCAGAATTAGACTCAGCTCAGCTTGGGGGAAAGACTTATGAATCATCACCAAAGAACTGTCTCGAAAGACAAGGAGTCCACCACAATGAGACCACTGAGAACCCACCTGGGACCAACATGGGTAGAAGTATCAAGTCCTCTTGTTTCCAGGATCACCACTGATGAAGTAGGCTGGAGACAGGCACAGCACTACCATGCTTGTGCCTCAGCTGAAATCGCTGGATCTCTCGGGGAGTCGACAAGCAATAAGGAAAAGCTCTGTCCCTTGCCTACACCACACTGTCTTCCTCCCATGCTTATGCTTCCTTTATTATGGTACTTTATTTAAAATTTATATGCACTGACAGTAATGACAAAGTACATCCATAATACCAAATGGCTGGGTTAAGAACATCAGCAATTCCCCATGATTATCAGGCCCGGATATAGAACTTGGGTCAACAATTCACGACACTCAATCATTTGCTATTAAATTTTCTTATAAGAAAGAGCCATGGAGATTAGTGGTTTTTATTGCTTGCTGAATTTACTTAGGGCTACTTTAATCTTGAGATAGGTTCTATTAATCATAAAGCTTACAAAGGAAAGGAATGACAGCCTGGAGAACCTTTTCCTCTCAAGAGATCCCATGCAGTTGGACCTGTCTTTTGTAATAGCCTCTTCTTTCCAACATACCAAGTATGTTAGTCAGCTTTCTATTACTGTAACAAAATACCTGAGATGATCAAACATATAAAGACAGATTTATTTTGGGCACCGTTTTAGAGGTTTCAGTCCACAATTGGTTGGTGCTATGGTTTTTGCATTTGTGGAGATGCAGCACATCATGGCAGCAGCATATAAGATCAAAGACGTTGATCTCATGGCCAGATGGAAAAAACAGAGAGGAAATGGAGGGGCTGGGGACCAGCTCTCCCCTTCAAGGATACATCTACAATGATCAGAAGACTTCCTACTAGGCTCTGTCCCTTTAAGTTTCTATCATTTACCAATAGTGCTGAGCTGGGGACTAAGCCTTGAAACATTGTCCTTTGGGAATGTTCTAGATCCAAACTATAGCACCAAGACATTAGAATGGTAGGTGGTGCTTGTCAAAACACACATGTGCCCTGTTTTGATAACAATCTCCTCTAAGTTCACGGATAACTACACTATGGAATACTAATAATTTGTTAGAAAATAAGTGGATCTTGAGTTTTTGTTTCCCTGTTAATAAGCAGCAGAGTAAAATGCATTAGCACACACCCCAAGTGAAAAAAGAAACAGGTGGCTATACCTCTGAGCTGAATTTAGGCAAGAGAGACCCTAAATCTTAGTAATTGATGTCTTGGCTTTATTACCCTAGTAACTGTAAGAAATTTTCAGACTGTGCATTGGACTACACTGATCACCTCAAGCCTCCCTTTTCCTTCCTCCCTTTCTTGGGCTGTGCTTTGATTTGCTTCAGATCAATACTACAAAACATAGTCTAGAAAAGAGCTTGGGAAATTACCTGCCATTTCACCAGTGTGGAATCTAAAACCCAGATGAACTGAACAATGTTCATAAAGCAAGTAGCTGAGCAAAGTAAAGCTCCAGGTCTTCAGAATCAGCATGGAAGGTTTTCCCAGACACGGGCCACTGTTCATGCAGTTGCAATGATTAAATCTGTCCCAGTGATGTGACTGTGCATGAACATCAATGAGTTATCCAGTTGTTAGCCTACTTCCAACTCCTTTGGTAGCTGGGCTATGGTTTGGAAAGCATGCTGCTGCCAAGTGGTTTGATGCTCAGCTCAACGACTCATGGAAACAGCTCATGTGGAGACAATAGGCAGAACACTTGATGGTACATTTAACCTACTCATGAAACACACCAGCCTTCCATGCAAGTTATCACACATTGAGTTCTGACACTTGCAAAAGTGAGGAAATTCACTCTGGTTCTCCTAGAGATAACAGCCATGGCTTTCTATGCTCATGCTATAACATGGTTTTAAAATATCTGGACCTGGTGACTTGGTTTCAATTCCTTGATATAATTTCTTACCAAGTATACAGCCACAACAGCTTCAAGGTTCACAACCAAATAATGGATAATAATACGTCAATTATTTTTTTATGAAATCTGACATATAGTAGGAGTATATTGCTATTATTATTATCATAATCTCCATTTAAGACCTCTAGGACTTCTTGTCCAATATGTAGAAATGGGAAGCTACCATCCCCATCCTTAAAACAAGAAAAAAATGAACAAACTGAAAATTAACAATTATTTTTACAAATCAATCAGAGAACTGAGATCATAGGACAAACATCTACCCTGAAAACTGAAGAGGCAAATGGAAGATAGAGAAAAACATAGCTTATAGGAGCAGAAACCCATGGCAGTATCCAATACATGAAGAAACAGTTTAAACTGTAATTGACAAACTGCTAGATGCTCAGTGTGGAGTAGCATAAGATTACAATTCTGAGGGGCTCAGTCCTGAGGGGAAAATCCATCCCTGTAAATTTTACCTCCAGGGACCCTAACAAATTCTCACTGTGGAGAAAATTCTGTTGTGCTTCCAGCAGGGAAACAGGAAAAGTAATCAGTTGAAATACATATAGAGCTCCCTTTTCTCCTTAACAAGGCCTACCCTGAAGGGGAATTATTCTACCAGAGCATAACAAACCAATCTCCAGGAAAGGAAATTCACAACTCTGGCTCTCTTTAATCTTCCACATAGGAGAGAGAAGAAATGTAACTCTACCTCTTCTGTTCTTGTACATGGGGAAGGGATCATCCAGCTCAGGCTAAGACTGGAACCCATTCACAGAACTCTATGATGCTTCCCTCCTCTAACACCTTACCACAACAATAGGAATTTTATTTAGTAACAGAGGACCACAGATCAAAGAATTACAAGGCCGAGATCCTACTTGAAGAATCTTTAGAAAAACACAAAACCAAAAAAGAAGGAGATAAAAATGAAGACACTGGAGAATAATTCAAGCCCTACTGCTAACAAAAATAATAAATCTAGCCTAACTCCTAGCCAGATAAACAAAAGACCCCATGTCCAAGGTATACAGGGTCAATCTCTATTTGAGGTTCATGTTCACAGAATGCCTTTTCTTGCCATCTGAAGTGGGTTGAATGGTCTCCCCCTAAAATTTAGATTCACCCAGAACTTCAACAAAAACTTATTTGGTGACAGATTTTTATTTGTTAATAGAATTATTTCAGATAAAGTGATACTGGATGAGGGTGTGCTCTAAGTCCTATTGACTGGTGTTTTAGTTCAGATACACAGACACACAGGGAAGAAGGCCATGTGTGAAGATGAAGGCTGAGATTGGACTAATGTGTCTACAAGTCAAGTGATACCAGTGATTGTTGGGAGTCATCAAAAGCTAGGAAGAGGCAAGGAAGGATTCTTGTGCAGAGTCTTCAGAGAGCATGATTTTGATGATAATTTGATTTGGGTCATCTAGCCTGTGGAACTGTAAGAGAATAAATTTCTATTGTTTTTAAAGCCACTCAGTGTGTGGTTCCTTGTTACTGTTTTACCCAGAATTGCTATACTCAAAATGAATTTTTCAGAAGTCAAACTGTGGACTGAAGAGATGCCTGAAAGAACTCCAGAATTCTCCTTCACATACATTTATTTACTTATTCCACTAAATAATGACCAAGTGCTGTAGGGAGCAGTTCTAAAAGTTGTATTTATAACACTCTGAATTTGCAGAATGAGATGGAATTACAGCAAATTGTACACTGTGTAGGATTTTTCATAGAATATTCACAGGATTATCTGCTTGCCATTTGAAGTGAGTGACAGGTTGATAGAAAGGAGAGGAACACATAGAGTTCAGGGAATATAAGCTCACCCCTTGCTCATGATTTGGTTAAAAGCATGCAATAAGCTAAAGAAAGAAATCCTACTAGCTAGGATGTCCCAGTTTGAAAAGTGCTTTGATTGTTATATGCTAAAAAAAAGTCCTTATTTCTATAACAACACAAAAGAATTGAAGTAAAAATAGACTGCTACTCCTCCAAATAAGTTTTAGGAACAATTGTACCAGTTAAAAATGGACTCTAGCCTTCTAATAGTCTTGGAAGAGATACCCTGCTGAATGGATGCTGGAAGTGGAAGACATGAGCATTTGTCCTTATAAGGGTGGTGACCCAACCTCATAAGAATGGTGTGTTCACACCAAGTTAGACCCTGACAACCTCCTCCATAAGAGAAAGACAAACTACAGCAACTAAGGGACCACCACAGCTCCACCATGGTCTGAGAGATGTCACTAACAGTTATCCTGTTATCACCCACATTCACTGCAAGGAGGACCCAACTGGGAGCCGTCATTCCTTTGTAGAGGTATGATCAGCTGTATTCAGCTAACACTGATTTCATCTTTCTTTGACTATAACCCTGATTTTTTCTTTTGTGTTTGATTTTAACAGTGGTTTGGTCAAATAAATGAAGAAATTTGGGGAGGCTTTGAAAAAGTCAGTCCATTTTCAAATCACTGCAGAAATACCTCCATAGCAGATATCAACATGGTGACCAGCACATTTGTAAAGCAGAAGGCATGGGCAAGGTGAGATAAAGGCATGAGCAGAAGAGAACAATGAAGATTCATAGTCTAGGGAAGGATACCAGGTTTTGCTGGGCAGCCTTCATAAGCCTCTTTTCTCCCTTAGTATTCATGGGGAGCCACATGCGGGTCATCATGTCACTCTTGGCCCTACAGTTTATAACGAGTGGAAATCATAGTGATTTTGGAGTTAGGCAGACCCAGGCTTTTCTCTGGGTTGGCACTGGCACTACAACACTTAAGTTTAAAAGTAGATTTTGTGCTGCACTGTTTTAAGTTCTGGCTATTTTACCACTGGCTTTGAAACCTCCTGTAAGTTACTGCTCTTAGTAGTCATCTTTTTCCTCTTTGGAAGATAATGATGATAATAATAGTGTTTTTCTTTGTGTTATTGGGGAGACTGAATGCATCTACATATAAAGGAAACTTAAGACAGTTTAGTGAGCATAGAACTCAATAAATATCAGTTATCATGGTGGTAAAGGAGATGACAATGGAGATGATGGTGGTGGTGGTGGTGATGGTTCTGCTATCTCCTCATAAGCTTAGTCAATTGTAACAACTCATTAAGCTCTTTCAGACTCAGCCCCTTTAGCTGTAAAATTGAAGATAACACTGCTTAGTCCAAAAAATGTCTGATACCATGCAATTTGCAATTGTGAAGCTTTATAAAATACAAAAGGCTACTCAAGTGAAAAACTACTATTATATATATTTTTTCTTCCCTCTTGCTTTGTAAAGCCTTTTTAACAATCTGGAGCAGATGACCCTCCTTAGAAGGCGGGCAGCTACTATTCTCTTACAACAGAAGACTGCCAATCAGGTCTGATGGTGCCAAGTCTGCTGATTTTTCAAGATAAAATATAAATATATTTTTGTAAAATTATATCCCGCCTTTGCTCCAGTTTTAAAAGTTAGTACTCAAGTCAAATCGAGAGACAAACAAAATAAGCTTTGGTATCCTCCTTCTGCCAGGGGCTTCTGATATCCACTTCTATTTTATTTCTGTTGATGATAAGAGTATCATTGGGTACTCAGCCAGCATTTAATTTATGTACCATGCATGAAGAAAGGACAAGTAAAATGTAGAGGATGAAAGAAGAGATTGAACTTCATTGAAAAATTTAACTGCATATGGTCTTGAATACAATTGAAAGAACTTTCTGGGTTTTTTCCTGAACTACAGGAGAAACCGTTGGGGAGTTTGCTGCAGAGATGTGACCTAAGCAGGCATGTTTTCAGATAATCACTTAAGTTTTTTGGTTGAGAACAGACTATGGGACAAGATGTAAGATGTAAGCAGATCACACAGGTGAGATGCTTTTGCAGAAATGCACAGAAGCAATGATGGAGGTTTGGACCAATTGGCAGCAGCAATGACGGTGACATGTGGATTCTACACTTCAAGTAAAGTCATCAGGATTTGGTGATAACTTGAATGGGGAAAGTGAGAAAAGGAAGAAAGAGAATAAATGAAACCTCATTTTTTAAAAATTTAAATCAGGGGAGTTGAAGAGCTGGGCCCCTATACTGAAATGAAAATGGCTAGGGGAAGAAGACGTTCAAAAGGTGAAATCAGTTTCAACACGTTACATTTGACATGCCTATGAGTCATTCAAGTGACGAGGTCAAGTAGGCAGATGGATATATGAGTCTAGAGTTCAAGGAAAGGGTCTGACCAGGAGGTATTAATTTGAGAATTGTACAGATGGCATTTAAAGTAGAGAAGGCGGGTGACATCATCAGGCAGTGGGTTTAGATGCAGAGAGAAGAGAACTGAACCCCAGTTCTGTCTCACCTCCGCCTCCAAGTTGATCCGTGTTAATTCTTACCCTGCATTGCAACAGCGATAAACCAGCATCTTACACTCTGTAGTCTTTTGTGAGTCCAAAGAGAATATTATAATGTTTTAAGATGTAAGCAATTTGGTGACACAGCATTCTTTAGTCGAAAGCAACAGCTACAGAAAAAGGCATATGGAGAAAAGATGAAAGTAAGCTTGCTTATTTTAGAATAAATTTATTTTCCAGTCTCCCTTGACACAAAAAGGAGAACTGAGAGTAATATTTTTTCTAACCATTCTTAATCTCTGAAACTCTAAGCCATTAGCATTATACTTGAATATAAAGTGGATGATTTCTGAGTTATAGTGGTCTTTTAAGAACTAGAGAAAATTGTGGCAGTTTTCCATGTCTTTAATTTTCCTGTCACAAAGGTATGTTAGAC
>JAJEJO010052888.1:387-24475 GCA_020662805.1 Glaucomys volans | reverse complement strand
CCTCAATTCACTTTCAGATGATTCATCACTTATGTAGATAAATGCATTTGATTTATGTGTGTTTATTTTATATTCTGCTATTTTGCTAAATTCATTAATTAGTTCTAAAAGTTTCCTGGTGGAGTTTTTTGGATCCTCTAAATATAGGATCTTGTCATCAGCAAAGAGTGACAGCTTGAGTTCTTCTTCTATTTGTATACATTTAATTTCTGTGGTCTGTCTAATTGCTCTGGCTAGCATTTCCAGCACAGTGTTGAATAGAAGTGGTGACAGTGGGCATCCTTGTCTTGTTCCAGTTTTTAGAGGGAATGCTTTTAGTTTTTCTCCATTAAGAATGATGTTTGCACTGCACTTAGCATAAATAGCCTTCACAATGTTCAGGTATGTTCCTACCATCCGTATTTTTTCTAGTGTTTTGAGCATGAAGGGGTGTTGTATTTTGTCAAATGCTTTCTCAGCATCTACTGAAATAATCATATGATTCTTAACCTTAAGTCTATTGATGTGATGAATTGCCTTTATTGATTTCCGGATGTTGAACCAACCTTGCATCCCTGGGGTAAACCCCACTTGATCAGGGTGCCCTATTCTCTTAATATGTTTTTGTAAGCGATTTGCCAGAATTTTGTTGAGGATTTTAGCATCTGTATTCATCAGAGATATTGGCCTAAAGTTTTTTTTCCAGATGTGTCTTTATCTGGTTTTGGTATCAGAATGCTACTAGCTTCATAGAATGAATTTGGAAGGGTTACCTGTTTTTCTATTTCATTAAATACTTCCAGGAGTATTGGTATAAGTTCTTCTTTGAAGGTCTTGTGGAACTCAGCTGAGAATCCATCTGGTCCTGGGCTTTTCTTGTTGGTAGGCTTTTGATGGCTTGTTCTATTTCATTGCTTGAAATTGATCTGTTTAAATTGTGTATGTCCTCCTGGTTCAGGTTGGGAGGATCATATGTCTCTAGGAGTTTGTTGATGTCTTCAAGATTTTCTATTTTATTGGAGTATAAGTTTTCAAAGTAGCTTTTAATTATGTTTTGAATTTCAATGGTGTCTGTTGTGATATTTCCTTTTTCATCACAAATTTTAGTAACTTAAGTTTTCTCTCTCCTTCTCTTTGTTAGCGTGGCTAAGGGTTCATCTATTTTGTTTCCTTTTTCAAAGAACCAACTTTTTGTTTTGTCAATGTTTTGAATTGTTTCTTTTGTTTCAATTTCATTGATTTCAGCTCTGATTTTGATTATTTGCTGTCTTCTACTACTTTTGGTGATGAACTGTTCCTCTTTTTCTAGGGCTTTGAGATGTAAGGTTAGGTCGTTGAGTTGTTGACTTTTTATTCTTTTCTTGAATACACTCAATGCAATGAATTTTCCTCTTAGCATTGCTTTCATAGTGTCCCAGAGATTTTGATATGCTGTATCATCATTCTCATTTACCTCTAAGAATGTTTTTATTTCCTCCCTGATGTTTTCTGTTATCCATGCTTCATTCAATAGCATATTATTTTGTCTCCAGGTTTTGGAGTAGTTTCTGTTTTCTCTTTTGTCATTGATTTCTAATTTCATTCCATTATGATCCGATAGAATACAAGGTAGTATCTCTACTTTATTGCATTTACTAAGGGCTGCTTTGTGGCATAACATGTGGTCTATTTTAGAGAAGGATCCATGTGCTGCTGAGAAGAAAGTGTATTCACTCATTGATGGATGGAATATTCTATATATGTCTGTTAAGTCTAAGTTATTCATTGTGTTATTGAGTTCTATAGTTTCTCTGTTTAGTTTTTGTTTGGTAGATCTGTCCAGTGGTGACTGTGCTGTGTTAAAGTCACCCAGAATTATTGTGTTGTGATCTATTTGATTCCTGTAATTGAGAAGGATTTGTTTGATATACATGGATGGGCCATTGTTTGGGGCATAAATATTTATGATCTTATGTCTTCCTGATTTATTGTTCCCTTAAGCAGTATGTGATGTCGTTCTTTATCCCTTCTGACTAACTTCAGCTTGAAGTCCACTTTATCTGCTATAAGGATGGAAACCCCTGCTTTTTTACTAAGGCTGTGTGCATGATAGTTTTTTTCCCAACCTTTCACCTTTAGTCTGTGGATGTCCTTTTCAATGAGATGAGTCTCTTGAAGGCAATATATTGTTGGGTCTTTCCTTTTGATCCAGTCTGCCAGTCTATGTCTTTGATTGATGAATTTAGGCCATTAACATTCAGGGTTATTATTGAGATCTGATTTCTTTTCCTAGTCATTTTGGCTTAGATTTGGTTTTTAATGTGACTTGGTTTCTCCTTTAATTGGCTTTTCTTTTAGGATAGTTCCTCCCTTTGATGACTTACATTGTTGTTGTTCATTTCTTTCTCATGGAATATCTTGCTGAGAAAGTTCTGTAGCACAGGCTTTCTATGTGTGAATTCCTTTAACTTTTGTTTGTCATGGAAGGATTTTATTTCGTCTTCAAATCTGAAGGTTAGCTTTGCTGGATATAGGATTCTTGGTTGGCAGCCATGTTCTTTCATAACTTGAAATATATTGTCCCAGGCCCTTCTAGCTTTTAGGGTCTGGGCTGAGAAATCTGAAGATGTCCGTATTGGTTTCCCCCTATATGTAATCTGTTTCTTTTCTCTCACAGCCTTTAAAATCCTATCTTTAATTTGTACATTAGGCATTTTCATTATAATGTGTCTTGGTGTGGTTAATTTTGTGCATTTGGTGTTCTGTAAGCCTCCTGCAGTTGAGTTTCCATTTCATTCTTCAGGTTTGGGAAATTTTCTGATATCATTTCATTGAATAGGTTGTTCATTCCTTTGCTTTGTATCTCTGTGTCTTCCTCAATCCCGATAATTCTTAAATTTAGTCTTTTCATGATATCCCATAGTTCTTGGAGGTTCCATTCAGGATGCCTGACCATCTTCTCTGTTTGGGCAACTTTATTTTCAAGATTCAATATTTTCTCTTCATTGTCTGAGGTTCTGTCTTCTAAGTGATCTAGTCTGTTGGTGATGCTTTCCATTGAGTGTTTAATTTGATTTATTGTTTCTTTCATTTCAAGGGTTTCTGTTTGGTCCTTTTTCAGAATCTCTATCTCTTTGTTGATTTGATCTTTTGTTTCCTATAGTTGCTCTTTCTGCTGCTTATTGGAATGGTCAATCATTGCCTGCACTTGCTCTCTTAATTCATCATTTGCTTCTTTGAACATTTTAATCTTGTATATTCTGAACTCCTTTTCTGACATTTCTTCTACCATGCTATCATTGGATTCTATTAGTGTAGAATCTTGGTTTGTTTCGAACACTTTCCTCAGTTGCTTTTTCATGTTGTTCATGTATCTTCCCCTCCAGCAATGCAGATCTACGGTATTGTAGTTTCTGTCCTATAGGCTTAATGACCCTATAGTTTTCTGAAACCTCTTCTTTAAGGGGGGGAATCAACACTAGCAACATCTAGTACAGACAATATGCAGCTGTGAACCAAATAGCCTCTATGAAGACTATTGTTATAGTAGTCTTTTTGTTACAATATTTTTACAATATTGTCATAATAAACAGAGAGGATGAGTTGTATTTTTATCTACAGTTTAACCAAAGAGTTGCAATGAGGACTGCAGTTTCCAATGGAGGACAAAGAGGATGGGGAGGGGTATAGGCTGTAACTGTTAATGGTGTAAGAAAAGAGTATGAAGAAATTCTAGATCATAGGAAGAGTGAGAAAAAGCCTTTGAGGAAAGAGGTAAATAGAAGGAAAGGAGAGAGCAAGAAAAGTATAGAAATAAAAGTTTTAAAGCTATCACAAAGAAGAAAAAAGATCTACACTATAACAGTCATATCCTATTCAAACGTCCCAGTCTTTAGTAGCCTGAGACATGACAGCTACCTGACAATGAGCTTCCAGTCTCCAGTGGGCATCTCAGGATGGAATTTTCCCCACCTAATGACAGTTTTCACCAATAATCCAAAATGGCTGCACTAGTTTCCAAACATGTTGGCAAATGGTGAGCTGCAGGGCAGGGCATGGGCACTGAGACTGTGTGGGGTGCAGGCTGTCAGGCTGGGCCCCTGGAGGTGGTGTGCTGTCAGTCAAGCCGGGGGTCCTATAGGCAGGGTGCTGTCATTCAGGCTGGTGGTCCTGCAGCTTCTGGCTTTATTTTCTTTTTCCCCCCAAAATGGTGGCAGCCATGTGCATTGAAACCTGTGGGTACTGTGATGGTGAATTTCCAGGCAACAGCAGGCAGCTGGCGATCCACTGATGGTCTGCAGGCTCCGCAGGCTACTGGTGACCCTTGGTTGGTGGGCGATGAGTAGGTGAGAGGTAGGCGATGGGCAGGCCAGAGGCAGGCAGACAGGCAAGTGATGGATGATAGGCAGCGGTCAGTGAGCAATCTTCACTCAAATGTAGCGCTAGGCTGGTAGACTGCGGGTGATCTAGGTAGACAGATGTGGTAAAGTGCAGGGGATCGATGAGGAGTAGAGACTGCTTCCCAGAGAATCAGATTTCCCTCTTTTTGAATCCTGAGTTATGGAGCAACAATGAACGCAGCCTCCCTCTAGTCTGCCATCTTGAATCTCTGTCTTAACTGATTTTTTAGCTGCTGTTGCTTTCCATATACCTCTGAATGAATGCCTTTCCTTGTTGGGTCAAGTCTCTCATGCTCCTTCTTCTATAATCTCCTCCATTCCACTTTCCATCAGGATTACTGTCTGTACTGATAGAGGAAAACAATGGAGCATAATATCTATATTCACTGATAAAAAATGGACTGATTATTACACATTGCCTCAAGCTCCTCCTCAGCGAGCAGAATTAGCTGCAATTATTTTGACTCTTCATATATTTCCCACAGCCTTAAACGTCATTACAAATTCTCAGTATATAGCCAAGCTGAAGTCTCATATTTCCTCTGCAGTTCTGTTACATCTTTTGGACTCTAATTTGTTATCCCTGTTTATCACTCTCCAATTTCTTTTACAGGATCGTACAGCTCCAGTATTTCTTCCTCACACACATAGCCACACTAAGATTCCTGGGCCACTCACTGAAGGAAATGTCATGCTGTTGCTGCTATAAAATCACTTTATCTTCTCTTTTCAGATCCCGTGGAATCACAAATTTTTTTTATCAAAATGATCATTCTTTAATGAAAACCTTTTCTATTTCCTCTCAACAGGCCTGTTTCACCATTAATAGTTGCTCTTATTACACACCCTTTCCTTCCCCTACTTGGGAAACTGTAAACCCTCAAGTTTTACATTCTAATGCCCTTTGGCAGATGGATGTAACTCATCTTCCTTCTTTTCATCCCTATTCCTTTTTACATGTTACCACAGGTACATCCTCAGGCCTTGGATGGGCCAATGAACATTGCTCAGAGAAGGTCTCAGCCTGTATCTCTCATGTGCTGCTTTGCATTGCCACCATGGATAAACTCATGATTTAAAAACTGACAATGCCCATGCTTTTGCTTCTAGTGCCTTTGCTCAGTTTTGTAATTCAATAATTCTAACCCATGTAACTCCTCATAATCCTACTGGACAGACCTTAGTTGAATGTGCACATTGCAGGCTTAAAATGTGCCTTTAAAAAGAGGGGGGGACCTAGCCTTACTCATATTAACAATGCTCTCAATATTGCCTTGTTCATAATAAATGCTCTTAATGTATAATATGAAGGTCATGTGCATTGCTGGTCCTCTGCCTTGGATGGACACTTTACCCCTAAGGAACTACTACCAAAGATTTATGTAAAATACCGAGTTCACCAGATCTGCTTTGGCAGGACTCTGCACCTTTGATTACATGGGGGAAGGGAATTCTTACTCCCACAGGTCCTGTCTTGATTCCTGCCAGGTGTGCTAGACCCTTCAATGATCATGAGTTGGCACTAAGGACTTCACAGTCTGGTTCCCAGATTCCAATTGACCCTGGATGAAGAGGACCCTGATTCAAAGAAGGAACATCCAACAAGAGCAAGAGGACCAAAAGACCCTGGGTCTTCAAATCATCTGGTGACTTGGTGGGATATAAATGTTTTAACAACATCTACCCAACAATTGCTAGGCTAGATGGGTTTATATGTACCCACCAAAATTTGATTATAGATCTGTTTGCCAAACTTACCACAAATTCCACAATTGTGCTGGCTCTTACTGTGTTATTTATCTGTTGTATCCTTGTTGGCAGTGCCCCTGAACTTAGCAGAAACTGTTAATTTTTCTGAAATTTGTATTGTCAAGCTATTCTTGATAATAGTACTACTATTGATTATTTGCTGCTGTTACACCATAAGGGATGTCAGGAATTTAATAATAGGTGTTGTTTCAGTTTAAGTGATAATAGTAACCCCATTCAAAGGGAATCGTATCATCTTAAGGATATTGTACAGAAGGTACAACAAGATGATCAGGCTGGGATTTATTAGATTGGTTAACTTCATTCTTACCAAATTTTACACGAATCAAACAGCTTTTCATTGGAGGATGTTTATTGATACTTGCCTTATTATGCTGTGCTTGTTTTTGCCAATGTTTGCCTTGATTTCTCCTTCCACCTTCCTTAAACGGAAGACATGTCATGTCTATTCAAAAGGCCTTACAAAGCAAAAAAGGGGGAGTTGTAGGGATTTTAGGTCAGTCAATGTACAGGGGAATGAAAGTCCTTGAGCTGAACAAACTCCTTAGGACAAAAGGTACTCTGTTTGGTTGGCTTAGAAATGCTCTGCAACTCCTCTGTCCCTGAGGCCTGGAGACATTATCTTATTATAATAACATTTGATACTAGTGGACTCTGAGAAGCAAGCAAGGTATGTGATCTGCACATGCACAAAGCTAACTGCACAATGTAACCTAGTGCAACTTGATATGACCCTGGAATAGGTAATAAACTGGGCCGACTTTCCCATGGGAGCCACGGCTTCTTGCTCTTTACCATCCTGGGTGCTTGCCTCTTTATTAGTTCTCCCCTAACCCCTTACAACTGGACCCCTATTAACCTTTACAGTGATTAATAGTAAATTGAAGATTCATAAATTGTGATTAAAATACTGTTCTCCAACTACATTTTACACAGTTCCCACTTGTGTAAAATGAGAGGATCAAGAATTTTGAAAGGATTATCATTAAACTTGGAAGTTAAATGATGTCCCTCTCTCAGGTCTTCCTGTGTGTCGGGGTGCCCACTGGCTGGGGCGTGTTGTGCGCTCCGGGCAGCTGATGATCCCAGACCCCAGAGTGGAGGTGCGCTTCCAGCCCCTCTGATGGAGGTGCCTCCGGGCCTGACCCCGGCGCCTCAGTAAGTCTGCCTGATGCGCAGGAGGGGAGGAGGCGGTGGCCCCGGGCAAGGCCCGTGAACTTCGGTGGCCGAGGAGGGACCTGAGCCCTCCCGGGCGCTCCCGCCCCCTGAGTCCCGGGCCAAGGTTTTCATCCTCCCAGAGGGTGTGTGGCTTTGACGCCCACTTCTTCCAGAAGAAACCACAGTTCTGTCCCACAGGCAGGATGTTCGTCTCAGGGCCAGGTCCCGTGGCCACGTGGGGAGGCAGGCCGCCACTGCGCCCTGGCGCACTCGGCCTGTCACGGACACTCGGGTCCGCCTGCAGCCCAGACCCCCTCCTCACTTCTCGCCCCCCACGCTGGCCTGTCGGGGTGCCCGGGGCCACAGGCTTTAAGGTTCGGCTGTGCAAGATGGCAGCCAGCGCTATGCCAGCACGGTTAAAGCAGAGGGTAAACAGGTCGCGTCATTTGAGGAAGTCTTTGCCATTGGCCAATGCTTCTGCATGCTCTGTGCATGATCACTGAATGTCTAGGCTCTGAATAGCTTACAGTCCACATGCTAACCTCGTGGACAGCTTCCTGATTGGTTGTTGCTGCATATATATATGGCTCTACTTCCCTGTTGAGGGAAGTAGAGAGAATCTATAACGAGATGACCATCTTTTGAATAAAGCTTCTGACCAGCCTAAGTGTTGCGTTTCACCGTGGGCAGGGATTCACGATACTGTGTATCAGTTAACGTGGTAGAAAGAATAAATTTATATCATAAAAAGAAAAACACAAGCCCCCATGTAAAACTAAACTGAGATTTCATCTCACTCTAGTCAGAATGATAATCATCAAGAATACAAATAATAATAAATGCTGGTGAGGAATTGAGGAAAAGGGAACTCTAGAATAAATAGTACATTAATTAAAAACTGCTGCTCTTTAAAGACAGAGTATAACTATTTACATTGTGGAAGATGTTGTGTATCTTAAGTGAAGAAACGCATTCAGTTTACAAAATAGGCACCACATACCTTTTTCGTTCTCTTCTTTCCTTAAATACCTGCCTTAACTAAATTTATTGTGTCCTACTAAATCTTGTTTTATTTGCTTTCAACATTTTTGACATTTCTGTCCACAACATAGTAAAGGACAAAGCCATTTAGATTGTTCTTTCTTCTGTTGTCTGTACCCTTCTAAATACTTGAGTGGGGATGTGAAAGGATTCAGCACATTATTTAACCAAACTACTATTAAGTTTGTGGTCCTTCTAAGCCAATTTAAAATTATACTTAATGTTTATATATTCTTTAAAATCTTTGCTACTCGCTGCCTAAGATTTAAAATTGTTAATTTAAAGATAACTCCATCAAATTTGATGGAAGAGGGAGGTGGAAAGAAGAATGTATTCGTACATATGTGTATGAAATATGGATAATTGTATACATATATATTCCTTAAAAAAGCACTCAGTATTTTTGCAGTTCTAATTAAAATGTATAGTTCAAGAGCAATTAAGGAAATATTTCTTAAAATTCATTTCTTTTTCTTTTTTAAGAGCAGAAAGAAACAAGGCTAGTGTAGTATTAATGTTCGGTTAGTTTCAATGGATTATCCCACACAGGAATAGGAGATATTAACGGTTTTTCAAGCCTTTCATTAATTTTTTAGAAGAATTTGTTTTCCTATAATTTTTCTTCATAGTTTAAACTTCCTAACTTAAATTTAAACAAAAATACAAGATACATCAAATTTAGATGATCAAAGAAAAAAATTTTTGGACCTGAAACCATCATTGGTTGAATTTATCATCAGCGTTCATTTCCCTTGTATCTAGTTATCTATCCACATAATTGTATAGGCTTAGTAGAGACTGTATGTTAAGTGTATTACAGTTTTAGATTGTGAGATTGTGTAGCTTAGGTAAACATCAAATCCCTTTATTTTTATATAGCAGATTTCCAACATTAGAATCATGTAGAATAAATAATGTATTCGTTGTTAAAGATTACACAATAAAGGGACTTGGCAAACCAAAAAAAAAAAAAAAAAAAAAAGGATACCCTAATGCACTATTGGTGGGATTATAAATTAGTACAGCAACTGTGGAAATCAGCATGGAGTTTCCTGAAAAGAACCATCTTATGACCCAGGTATATCACTCCTCAGCATTTATCTGAAAGAATTAAGGTGAGCACAGTATAGAGATGCATGCATACCCATGCTTGCAGCAGCATAATTTATATGTATATGGAACCAGACATATGTATTGTATTTACATGTGCATTGTGAGCACTACACAATTTATATATGTGGAACCAGCTTAGATGTCTGTCAGCAGACGGTTGGATGAAGAAAATATGGTATATTGTACACAGTGGAGTTTTATTCAACTACAGATAAGAATAAAACTATGTCACTTTAAGGAAAATGGAGGGAACTCAAGAGCATCAGGTTAAGTGAATCAAGCCAGACCCTTCATGTCCAGGTGGTGTGTTTTGTCTCATATGTGAAAAATAAAGAGAAAAAAGGGCAAAGGGGATCTCATGAAAATAGAAGGGATACAAATGTGGGAGAGGAAGGTGGTCAAGGGGAAGGAGGAGGAAGGACTAGGGAGGTAGGAGGAATGGAAACGATCAAATCATGGATTTGCATGGATGAGCACACCACAGTGAAACCAACTACTATGTACAATTATGCACCAATGAAAAAGTGATTTAAAAATTTACCTCAGTAAAAATGGAACTGAAAATGTATGGTTCTTAAAAAAAAGAGAAAAGAAAGAAGTGCGGAGTACATATGAACATTTTCATTAGTAAGAGGTGAAGAACCTTTGCTGATATTCATTTTCTCCTCTTCTTCCAACATTAACATTAGCAAGTCCTTAGAGTTTGTGATAACCTGGACCAATTTGGCTAATTATGAGCTCTGTGCATTGAGTCTCCAAGATATATAATAGTCAATAATCAGCCAGTGCCTGCAGGTCTTCAGTTTGATGGTTCCAGTCCAGTGGGTTCCATAGCTGTGCCTCTTTCTTCCCAGGTTGCTTGCATCTGTGAGCATATGTCTGAGGTTTCTTGGTATTAATCCTGAAGGTGAAGCAGGAGGTCATTGCACACCTGGCAGAGAGGGGTATTGGATCTGCTCTGCTGGGTCATGACCTACCAGAGGCACAGCCCAAGTCAGTAAGTGCTATGGGAGACAAAGAGTGGAAGAGAGAATGTCCAAAGCATTGCTTCCTCCTTGTCAGGAGAAGCATGCAGTTTGGGTAGCCAGATGGGAGAATAAGAGAATACAAAATTGCAGTTAGAAGGACTGTAGATTTGTATATTTGGTTGTAGTGAGAACAAGAGGAATCTCTTTCAAAGTTTTACTTTGCTTCATACTGAATCTAATTCCCTTAGATTCTATCCAGGAGGGGAGAAAATCTGTCCTTTTAAACTGTGTCCTAAGCAATACCGAGGGTTTATGAAGGTGTTGGTGGGGATGAGGATGAGTGTTAGAATAGTTTCAATGCATCATGAGCCCATTCTGAGAGAGGTCCAAGTGTGGCAAGGTGCTGAGAAATGTGTTCTATGTAGATTCATTCACCTGCCAAGTCTTCCACAAAGTATCATTGCCATGTTATCATATTTACAAAATAAAAAGGGGCACAGCTTTTTATGTAATTCGTGTTAGGTGATTTGGTTGAATACACTGAACCCATGTTTGAATGAGCTGTTTACTGACACAGGACATTTGGGCAGAAGAAGCCAGGTGGGTTGTCTCCAAAATAACTCAGTCATTTCTTTTCCCTGTCACCCCAGGATGGACTCACTAGGCACTACTGATTGGGGGTGTGTGGTAGATTATAGTACAGATCAGTGTGTGGCACCTGGTGCCACAATATAGGAAGAGTGGCTGAGTCATAGGAAAAGTCACATGACCAATCAGCACAGTTCCCTCTCTGGCACTCCAGGATAAGCTTTCATCCTCCTGCATTCTTGTTACCAGCCCCCTCAATCTGAGAAGCAGGCATGAGCCAGATGTGGTGGCACACACATCTGGAGATGTGGTTTGGTGATAGAGCACCCCTGGGTTCAATCCCCAGTACCAGGAAAAAAAAAAGGAGTCTATGAAGTCAGTTTGGGATTTTATTATTACTACTCAGGAACCTTATAAATTAAAAATGCACCTAAGATGTGCTTGCAGTTTAGACATTTGGATCTCTGCTCTAAATATTCAGATCGTTTGGAAACAATAAAAAAGGTTAGCAGATCTTACTGAGGGGTTGGCAATTTAATTCACTGCTGTCAGTTCCACTTATTATGTTTTGAACATAGGGTAGGTTGTAAGTTTGTCTGGGATTCAGCATTGTCATCTGTGTTGATTTCAACTTGAATCAGTTGTTGAGTATAGATTAAACAGAAAATGGGTACCATGTGATTAATGTGTGATCAATATATAAAATAAGGTTGAGTACAATTAATACTTATTATTGATAATAGTATTTTTCCCTCTCATTCAACTAAAATATCTTGTGGTTTTAATACTGTCTTCCAACTACATATTGCATAACAGTTCCCACTTATGTAACATGAGAGGTACAAAAATTTTGAAAGGATTGTCATTAACACAAAAATTTACAGGTTAAATGATGTCCCTCTCTGAGCTCTTGCTGTGTATCAGCTGAAGTGCTAGAAATGTGTGTACTCCAGAGAGAGACTTAAAAGCACATATTGATGCCAAGTAGCATATTTAGGGGCAGTAAATTTTGCATTTTGTACTTCTTAGATGAATCTTAGGAACTTCTTTGGTAAGTTTTTAAGAAAAATACTTTTTCTTTTTGGTGCTGGTGCTCGGAATTTAACCCAGGGCCTTGTGCATGGTAGGCAAGCACTCAACCAACTGAGCTATATCCCCAGCCCCCTAAGAACAATATATGGATTCATAAATCAGTATTGCCATGGAAACATTAACAATAACATTTACCCATCAAATGACAGTAGCTGCCTTTGGGGAAGAGCTGTGCAGGAGAATGAAATCATGCAGAGATAACAAGAACTCAAATTTCACCAGTGATAATTCAAATCTCAATATGCTTTTAGTTATGAAGCAAATATTACTCAATGTTTGTATTTTCAAATTGGTAGTTTTATTTATGATAATTATAGGTAATGTTACAGCACCATTTTTAAGTGCCAGGAAATATTGTTAGGCAGTGATTCTCTATCCTGGTTTAACCCATTTTGTCTCATCATCCCAGATGTAGAACATGCAGGAAAGTTAAAAATGGTGTATAAAATAACATGTAAGTATATCATACTAATAGTAAAATTTACTATAATATCATAATTGCATTAATAATCATTAATATAACATATATAAACCCTAGATTGTTATTTCTAACCTATTTTAATTCACCTGTGTCAATTTCATTGGAACATTTGCAGAACTGAAAATTTGGCTCCAAAAAGAACTTTATATACACATATTCTGAGGAAGTTGATTTTGGCCTAATCCAAGGGTATTGATTTTAAAATTTACATGGGTAAATACATTGATATACGAGATTCAAGAAACACTATTTAAGCAATTTAAAAAAAAATAAAAATTTCTTATAACATTATGTTAGATATTTATTTTCCCCATTGCCCCTGTGGGGAATCTGTCCCCATGTGTTCACAATGATTCCAGAACTTTTCTCTTTGCCTTTTATCCCAATTAAATCCCAGTGAGGCCTGACAAAATAATAAGCATGAGTTTCCATCACATAGCTAATAAAAAAGAATCACCATCTGTGCATGAGGGAGATTGATTGGAAAATGTGTAAGATGTAGAAAGTCTGGAACTGAAACCTGGGCTTTGGGGGTATCCTTGGTGCTTAAGTTCTCAACTACAAGAGCATTTTTGATTAGAAAAACAGCGAAGCACAGTAGCAGTTCACTGTAGATTATAATATGAAAAGTGCGAAGAGCTGTTTTCCTCACTAGATATTTATGGGGTTGATTCCAATGATATGGTATAAAATAAAAAAAAAAACCTTCCAAAATATTTTAAATTGTTCATTATTTAATCAGTGTTAGGTGAAGATACACAATGCCACATATCTGGTCTGTGATGGCCTTGACTATGTGCAACTACCTAAACCATATTTCTTAAAATTTTAAGTTTGCCTAAACCAGGGATGATAGTAATATATTGAAAGATTCTTTTTTCCTTCTACTGAATAGTTTTATTTTTTGAAAAAGCTATGTTTAACAGTATATTTTTTATTTTCTTTATTATTGTGTGCATTTTTTATTTTTATTGTTTTTGCTCTAATTAGTTGTACAAGACAGTAGAATACATACATGGAGTATAACTTCTCATTCTTCTGTGTGTACATGATTTAGAATCACACTGGTCGTGTGGTCATATGTGCACATAGGGTAATAATGTCTGATTCATTGAACTGTCATCCTACCCCTACACCCCCTCCCCTTCTTTCACTCCCCTCTGCATAATCCAAAGTAACTCTATTCTTGCCTAGCTGCCCACTCCCCATTGTGAAGTAGCCTCTGCATATCAGAGAAAACAGGCAGCCTTTGGATTTTTGAGTTTGGCTTATTTGGCTTGTATTGATATTGTTCAATTCCATCCATTTACTGGAAAATGCCATAATTTCATTCTTCTTTAAGGCTGAGTAAGATTCAATTGTGCATGTGTACCACATTTTCTTTATCCATTCATCTGTTGAAGGGCACCTATGTTGGTTCCATAGTTTAACTATTGTGAATTGAGCTGCTATGAACATTTATGTGGCTGTATCACTGTAGTATGCTGATTTTAAGTCCTTTGAGTATAAACCTAGAAGTGGGATACCTGGGTCAAACTGTGTTTCCTTTCCAAGTTTTCTGAGGAATCTCCATACTGCTTTCCATCATGGTTGCACCAGTTTGCAGTCCCACCAGCAATGTTTGATTGTACCTTTTCCCCACATCCTTGCCAACATTTATTATTGCTTGCATTCTTGATAATTGCCATTGAATGATTCTTAAAAGACAAAGAGTATTAGACAGAGAACTTCTATCCACAAAGAAGGTCAATCAGAGAACTAGAAGGAAAGAATGCTGGAAGAAATTTGGCACATTGGTATGTGTTATGAATGGGCTGGGACTGTGGCTCAGTGGTAGAGCACTTGCCTGGCATGTGTGAGGCACTGGGTTCAATCCTCAGTACCACATAAAAATGAATAAATAAAATAAAGGTATTATAGCCATCTACAACTGAAGAATATTAAAAAAGTATGTGTTATGATTATGAACTACCAATTTTGTGTTCATATTATACAATTCTAACCCTTAGGCAGTGTTGATCTATATTCTGCATTACAGGAATTTGTACCATGTTTTTGAATATGATTAGGTATATTGGACTGCTTCTTAGTTTACTTCAATTAAAATCAACTTTATTTCTAAAATTAGAAAATGTATTTTTCACACTGTTTTTTTTTTTTTTTTTTTGCCTGAGAGTTAATCTATATGCTACTGTGAATGAACTTGTTATACTAGTGTTAAGGGTCTTCTAACATTGTTCACTTGCTTGTGTTTAGGTGGGTGGGTTAGGTGCAGGCCACTTCTGTAATCCTATCTCTTCAGGGGCCTGAGGAAGTCAGAGAGCAACCTGGGTAACTTAGCAAGGCCCTGTATTAAAATAAAACCAAAAGGGGCAGGGGAGGTAGCTCAGGGGTAGAGGCTTTCCTAGCATGGGTGAGGCCCTGGGTGGAGTAATGCAAATGACAACAATAAAAAATGTAGGTATGTGAAAGAGGAGGTGAAGGTTAGAAAATAAATAATGAGAGTCCCAGATGATCAGGTTTGTCAACTGTGAAACATCATTTAATGTGAATTAACCTCAGTGTGGATGACTAGTTGTGGAGGCTTGAGTTAAATGTATATATGGAGTGCTGAATGCTTGCTGACTTCTCTCCTTTTTCCCATGCTCTTTTCTATGTCAAAGGTGTCCAAGCATTATAGAAGCACTGAATGTAACAGACATCTTAGAATTCCACCTCCTGGGTCTCTCAGCTGATCTGGAATTGCAGCCCATCCTCTTTGGACTGTTCCTGACAATGTACCTGGTCACAGTGTTCAGGAACCTGCTCATCATCCTGGCTGTCATCTCTGACTCCCACCTCCACACCCCCATGTACTTCTTCCTCTCTCACCTGTCCTTGGCTGACATTGGTTTTAACTCTACCACTGTTCTGAAGATGATTGTGAACCTCCACACTCACAGCAGAACCATCTCCTATGAGGGTTGCCTGACACAGATGTCTCTTTTTCTCATTTTTGGATGTAAGGATGATCTGCTTCTGACTGTGATGGCTTATGACTGTTTCGTGGCCATCTGTCACCCCCTGCATTATCCAATCATTATGAACCCTCAAATTTGTGGCTTTTTAGTTCTGGGGTGTTTCTTGGTCAGCCTTTTGGAATTCCAGCTGCATAATTTGATTGCATTACAGGTTACTACCTTCAAGGATGTCAAAATTGCTAATTACTTTTGTGACCCTTCTCAGGTCCTCAGTCTTTCCTGTTCTGGCACCTTCACCAATATCATAGTAATGTATTTTGTTGGTGCTCTCTTTGGTGTTTTCCCCATCTCAGGAATTCTTTTCTCTTATTCCAAAATAGTTTCCACCATTCTGAGACTTCCATCCTCAGGTGGGAAATGCAACGCCTTCTCCACCTGTGGGTCTCACCTGGCAGTTGTTCATTTATTTTTTGGAACAGGCTTTGGAGTGTACCTTGGTTCAGCTGTGTCCCATTCTTTTAGAAAGGGTGCAGTGGCCTCAGTTACGTACACGGTTGTTACTCCCATGCTGAACCCCTTCATCTACAGCCTGAGGAACAGGGATACTAAAAGTACCCTAAAGAGGTTCCACAGTGGAATCATCTAATCTCATGATCTGTGATAGCCACTGGATGGATAATTTGGAAAAAACAATCAAAGTTAGCATCTAGACCTGTACATCCTACCTCTTTTGTTACATTATTTTTATAGTTGATGACTTTAATTTCTCATGTTTCATTATGAAATGGTAGTTGTAAGGGTTGAGTATAGAGATTAAAAATGATTTTAAATCATTTAAATTCAAAAATGATTTTAAAATGATTTTAGTGAATTTAAAAATGATTTTATTAGTGCATTATAGTGGGATTCATTTTGATGTATTCATACATAAATTAAATATAATTTGCTCCATTTCAATCTACAGTACTTCTACCTTCCCTCCTCTTTCCCCTTCTCCTCTTCCCCTTCCCCTACTTTGGTACTCTTCCTTTTTAAAATTTATTGTTCTTTAAATTGGTGCTTTGCAAATATACATAAAGATGGAGTTCACTGTGGTATATGCATATGTGTCCATGGCACAATTTGGTCAATTTTATTGACCACTATTCCTCCCTTTTCCCATCTGACTTCCCTCCCTCTCAATCCCCTACCTCACTCCACTGATCTCCCTTCTATTTATAAGGGATTCTACCCCATTTTTCCCCATATTTCATTCATGCTTCCACAGATGAGAGAAAATGTTCAGCCTTTTACTTTCTGAGTCTGGCTTATTTCACTTACCATGATGCTCTCCAGTTCCATGCACTTACCAGCAAATGCCATCATTTCATTCTTCTTTATGGCTGAGTAAAATGCCATTGTGAATATATGCCACATGTTATTTATCAATTTTTTTTGTGACATACCTTTTTTGTTCCCATAACTTAAAAAGGGGTATAAAGTTTCAGTTTAGAAAGGTGAGGAATTTCCGTGTATGGATCTTGGTGATAGTTCCCCATCAATAGGAACACAATTAATACCATCAATCTGTGAATTAAACCATGGTTAAATGATAAATTTTTATTATGTATATTTTGCCACAATAGAGAATATAAATAAAATCAGATGTATCTTAAAATATAAAAAGTTATTTCTATGGGTATAGGAAAGAAAAAGCACAAAGAGAAGGGTGTAGGTAAATATAATTCAGTTTGAGACACGTTTTTAGAATTCATCTCATTCCAGATTGCAGGGTATTTGAAAATTAAGCTCATTTTTCCTATTGTTATGGAATTCCTTATGTGAATAATACCATATTAACCCAGTGGTCATTAAGTTCCAAAGTTCCATTAGGTGGCACGCATGGCCTGGAGATGGGTGTTATTCTCCCCAATTTCAGTATGAACAGAGAGATGGAGAGATTTACACACTCACTGCACATAGTAACAGGTGAATGATATGGACTAACATGCCAATTTTCTCATTTCCATTGTAGGTCATTCTCTCTTCTGGAACAAAATAGAAATATTATTCATAACACCAGATAAAATTTCTTGGTGGTTTGTTATGGCACGATTATTACTATACAGACTACAGTGATATTTCAATAGTAGAACTTCAGAATATAAGAATGTATTTAATAATGACTGATTTTTCCTTTGGACAACAAATGCACATGTCTAATAGTAATGTTGAATATGCATCAATTGTTGGAAGTCAAACAAATGGAGTCCACCCTCATATTATGTAGAAATTCACTAGTGTGATATAGAGAAAGGCACAGGAACTTTTAAAGGGTTGTCATAATAATAAACTGACAGATTGAAATCTGTGTTTCTGTTAAAGCATCTACTGTGAAGGATGTGCTTCAAACCAGAGTCGAATCCAGCTGTTGATATAAACCACTGCATTTCAGGGCCAAATGCATTGTGTTGTAAACTACTTAGGTGAGCTTATTCTTTTATGCAAGGAACTATTCAGTAACTTTACCATAAAATCCCTACGTTGGGGGAATATCCAGGTATTGATAGTTTCACTCAGTGTTTGTCCTCTGCAGTTACCAGCATCACACCACTTTGACAGAAGACACCAAACCCTATCAACTACAATCACTTCAGAGAAAAGCCCCATACTAATCAACCTTAGGAAAAACAAAAAAATTATTGATAGTGTTCTCCACAGTTCCTCTCATCCAGGTATAGACTTGTAGTACTACTCTGGAATAGGTTCAAAAATTAATGATTAAATATAATAAAATTGTGATCACATTATATAGGGTTTTAAAGGGGAGGAGAGAAAATTGGGCAAAGGAAGAAAAAAAAGAAAAAAGAAAGAAGGAAGAGAAAAGACAGAAAAGAATAATATAAACTAAGGCAAAAAGAAGAAAAAGATGGAATGGGGCAGAATTTGAGGTAGTAACAGGTAATGTAAGAGGAAAAGAGAGGCTGAGAGGAGTGGCTGTATACCTGAGCTGGGAAAACAAAGATAGAATGATTCCAGTCAATGCTTTAAAACAGAGGAAATATAGTCAAATAGGTCAAGGACACAATATTGAATACTAGGGTAACAACTATCAAATCAAAATGAGTAATATATTTATAGTCAAAGTTGATGCTAGAGCTAGGGAGGAGGAAATTCACATTGAGTTTTCCTGTTCTGGATTTCATCAGGATTTGGGCCATTTAGAAGATGTCCATTACCCTTCAGCTTTGTATCACCCAAAGGTGCTGGGACACATGAACCACTCCTGTGGTTGCTATGGACCCCTCATCAGCCAGTTCACCATTCTCCTCTGTCAGCCTAGGGGCCTGAGGCTGGATGCTCAGAGGGTGCTGTGCTGCCCCTGCTGGCTCTTTCTACTGGGAACAGGAGTGTAGGGTGTATGAATCAGGGCCTGTAGCTCTGAATGCAGTGGGACACCATGCACTGATTCCCCTCCACAGGGCCCTCTTCAAAGTGACAGAGAACCTGGTGGCTGTCTGTAAGCTCAGGACCTGTGGTTGTGGGCTCTCTTTGGTAGTTGTGGTGTAGAAGTGTCCCCTGCCATGACCACCGCAGATCACTGGGCACTATTCCTGTGACCTGGAAAGAGGCACAGCTTGTCTGCCTGCATTTGAGCTGCCACTGCCCATGGTTGTGAGGAGCTCCACTCCTTTCCACTGACTGGAATGGAGACAGCCATCCTGCCTGTGTCAGTGCTCCCATGGCCTGTGGCTGCACATCATGGGTGCAGTGACCCTCTGCTGCTTGGGACTGAGACAGCTGTCCTATCTGTGCCTGAGCTCTCAGTATAAGGGACTGTGAATCTCAGGCATCCACTCCCATCTCTTTCCAAGCTCCTGCAGAGGCTGTGTGAAGTTCTGGGTTAGAGTAGCAGTTCCTGGGAGTGACCAGCTCTCAGGTCCCCACTCCCTGACCCACAGTGAGGGGAGAGGGTTTTCAGCAACTTTCCTCTAGTAGCCATCCCGCTATAAATTCGTTCCAGACAGATTATTGAGAAATCCCCCCTCAGAGGTTCTCCCTCTGGTTTTACTTGTTGCAATCTGAATGTGGTGAGAAACTGTATTGATTTAATTTCTTCCAGGAATGTTGGCCAGTGGTGAATTCCATGAAATGATTTACATGCCCATCATGGCTTTCAGTTCATGATTTGGGTTAAACTGGCCCATGTCTTTCACTTACTCCACTGTGCCTGCCATGGTTTAATTTGTCTGCTTTTTTTCCACTTCTTCTTCTTCTTCTTTTTTTTTTTTTTCCTTTTGGAAAATCTGTCTGACAGTTGAGCATTAAATTTATTTTGTTTTATTTTTATTTTTATTTTTTTTCACACAGTTCATATAATCTTACATATACATAGGGTAATGCTGTCTGTCTCAGTCTATTTTTCCTTCCCCTCTTTCCACTTCTTGTTAAAGAGGTGAGCTTATATGTTTTTCCTCTGTCTTTCTCTCTCTATTGCCCTTTTCCCTCTCCCTGGTATGGGTTTGGGGTTAAGCAACTCTGTCTTCGTTTTCTGCTCCTGTAACCAAACTTCAAGTCTCTCCAAATCTCAAACTGACCAATATTGACTCTTAGAGCCCTGACTCTGTCGTCCACTTCTCTGGTGAGTTGTTTTTTTTCTACCTCCTTCCAGGACTGTAGAAGTGTCAGGGTTCACACCTAGCTCTGCTTTCTAGTGAAATTTAATAGGTTGATAGAAATAAGCCTGTATGAAATGAAAAATCTAAGAATTTTTTCTTAAAATTTCATTCTTTTATTCATTGACAGGTAAGGGTAGTATGTTCCAATGTCACATTTGTAGAGAATAGTGTTGTATGATATTTTAGTCAGCTTTTCCACTGCTGTGACTTAAAGACCTGACAGGCACAGCTTTAGAAGACGAAAAGTTTATTTGAGGGTTCACAGTTTCAGAGGTCTTAGTTCATAGAAGTCTGGCACCATTCTTTGGGGGTCAAGGTGAGGCTGAACATCACAGCAGAGAGGGAGGGAAGCAGCTCACATGATGACCAGGAAGCAGGGACACACATTCAAACATATACCCTAAAGCCCTGCCCCCAATACCCCACCTCTTCCAGCCACATCCCACCTGCCTGCAGTTACCACTTAATTAATACTGTCAGGTGATTAATTCACTGTTTGTGTTGAGGGTCTGGTAACCCACTCATTTCTTCTCTGAACACACTTCTTTGGGGCATCTTTAGAGTCATTTCCATGACCCACACCCTCACACCAACTGGCTGGAGGAATAGCAGTCACCCTGATCTCCTCAGACCAATCACATATGCTGCTGGCTTGCGGGTGGAGGGGTGCCACCCTGCCACAATTGTTGGTGTTGTATGAGAAGTATTGCTGAAGTTGTGTGGACCTCAAGTGTGAGTACTTGTGAATGTGTGAAGTAAAATATAAACAGTTATAAGTGCTTGCTAATTCATGTCTTTCATCCAATACTGTTTACATTTCCAAAAATGTGTCCAAACAATATAGAACAAAATCTTACACATGGGAGAGAGTTCTTCCTCTAGGGTTTTGGGTATTCTGGAACTGCAGTCTTTCCTCTTTGGATGGTTCCTGTCCATGAGTGTGTTATGGTGCTTGAGAACCTGCTCACCATCCTGGCTCTCAGCTCTGTTTCCCACCTCCACACAGCCAGGCACTCTTCCTCTCCAACCTATCCTTGGTTGACATCTGTTTCTCTTCCACCACAGTTTCAAAGATGACTGTAGACATCAACATTCACAGTGCGTTCATCTCCATTTGTGGGCTGCCTGTAACTGATCTCTCTCTTTGAATGGAAACACTTTTATTGAGAGTTCAGGGTTACAAAAAGCAGGAATAAAACAAATCTAAGACAAGAGAGTGTAAAATTGCAGCAGAAAGATGTATACTCTTCATCCTTATCTTCTCTCTCAGCCCTATTTATTTCAACCTCCTAATGGTCCTCCTCTTGGGCAGCCATGTCCTCTTTCCTCTGCCCCCACACCCATGTACCAGTGAACTCAGACATGCTTGGCCTACATCAGGTCCAAATTGTGATCCAGGTGAGCTCAGGCCTCAGCAGTTGTTGTGGTGTTGCTCAGCATACACACAGCTTGCTGTACCACAGAGGGAGGCTGGTAATTAATGCTAACCTTGAAGCCAGTAGGGTACCAGTCCACACACAGGATGGTATGCTTGCTTTTGATATTGACAGTGGTGGCGTTAACAGCTTTGGGAACCACATCACTGTAGTAAAACAGGCAGCAAGCCATGTATTTACCACGGCAAACATCACAGTTCACCATCTGGTTGGCTGGCTCAAAGACAGCATTGGGGATCTCTGCTACAGTATTCTCTTCATGGCAGGTATTCTCAGCAGAGATGACAGGGGCACATGTGGTTAGAGGAAAGTGCCTATGGGGATAGGTTTGACTGGAATTCTGTCATGTCAACATTCACGACTCCATGAAATTTGAGGGAAGCCATGATGGAGGACACAATCTGGCTGAGAAGGCAGTTGTGTTCAGTATAAGTTGGGAGCTCAATGTCAAGGTTTCTCTGACAGGTGTTGCAATGGCCTCATTGCTACCCTGTAGGCAAATCAGCTGTCAGTGTTGGATGTATTGATGATCTGTTTCTGATTGTGATGGTGTATGACCAGTTTATGGTCATCTGTCACCCCCTGCATTATCCAATCATTATGAGACCTCAGGTCTGTGATTTTTATATTTTGTTATCTTTTTTGGTTCTTCACTGAACTAGCAATTTCACTATTTGACTGCTTTACAATCTAGCCATTCAAGGATGTGAAAAATTATAATTTCCTCTGAGAACTTTTTCATATTCTTTTTAAAAAACATTTTTTAGTTGCCAATGGATCTTTTATAATTTTCTTTATTCATTTTATATGCAGTGCTGAGAGTTGAACCCACAGTTGCACACATGCCAGGCAATTGTTCTACCACTGAGCCAAAACTCCAGCCCATTTTTTCATATTCTTAATCTTGCCTGTCCTGATATCTTTATAAATGATAGCATGTGTTGTCTTGGTGTGGTGTGTGTGTATATAAATCAACAGTAGTGAAGCATAAAGCATTCTCTACCTATGGGTCTTTCTTTCCCTGTTTATTCATTTTATGGATGAAGCATTTCAGTGTGCTTGGTTCAACCATATCACATCTCTCAGAATGCTTGTGGAAGCCTAACTGATGTAACCTTTGGGCACCACTGTGCAGAATACCTTCTGCTACAGTTGAGCAACAGGACATTTAAACACCTTAGAGAAGTCTTCTCAATGGAGCAGTTCAGTCTGGGGACCTGAAGCACACAACTGGAAGGCAGCAATATTGACATTTAGTCCTGGAAATGCTGCCTTCTTGAGCACATTTTTAAAAATTTTGATGGCTCTAATTCTCCATTTTGTTTCACAGTAGATTGGTGGTTGCCAGTGTTGTGGGGTGTGTTTCATGGGGCTGCAAAGAAGGGGACAATGCATGGCTGACATGTGCAACAGCAGAGAAATGACTCAGTCATGCTTACAAAGATCTGAGGAGAAGATATTTATTTGGGAGAAATGGAGCACTTGTCACAGAGGAAGCTACTTCTGTCTTTACTGTGTATATCACTGTCTTTCTTTCTTTTTTTTTTTTTTCAGTGCTGGGGATTGAACCCAGGGCCTTGTGCTTGTGAGGCAGGCATTCTACCAACTGAGCTACATCTCCAGCCCCAACACTGTCTTTTATATGCTTTCAGTTAAGCTAGCCATACATCTTAAAGGTCAAGCCTTGTGTAAGCAGTTACTAGTCTATTTGACAGACTAAATAGAAGTACAAAACAACCGTGTGAACACAGAAGGTGGCAGTTTTACAGACCACAGAAGAGCATCCTGTTCACAGAACACAGGAAAGGGGCATGAGGTCCCAGTCCCTGGGTGCCCTGAGAGGCACAGGCCTCCTTCCAGGAGAAGGGGCCCATGGGGGTGGGAGGAATGGAGAGTTTTTGACAAGGGCTCAAAGTTTAAGTTTTGTAAATGGAACATTTCTGTATTTGGATGATGGCAAATATTGTGCAATAAAGTGTGCACAGTTAATTAATTAAAACTATGAATTCATATTAAATATCTACCATGATGGGTGGGTACTTAATATGGCAAAACAGAAGATGTACCTTTAAAAAAATGTAGAGATAGGGATTGGGGTTATGACTCAGTGATAGAGCACTTGCCTAGTGTGTGTGAGGCACTGGGTTCAATTCTCAGAACCACATAAAAATGAATAAAATAAAGGTCCATTGACAACTAAAAATTTTTTTAAAAATGTAGAGGTAAAAGACGTGAATACTACATGAGCTTCCTCCAAGGTAGAGGGAAGGTCCAAGCCCTTTTGTGGACATTCCTTTTCTCTTGTTATTCTTCTCCCATTAATGTTAGAAAGTCCTCAGAGACTGGGGTAGCATGAACCAATTTGGCTAATTATGAGCTCTGTGCGTTTAACTTCCAAGGTCCTTTAATAATCAATAATCAGCCTGTGGCATAAGCTCTTTTCCTTGATGGTCCCATCCCAGTGA
>JAJEJO010052887.1:0-21166 GCA_020662805.1 Glaucomys volans | reverse complement strand
GAGTCCCTATAGCTTGGCCCCAAGCTGATCAGTGCAGCCTCATCTCTAAGCCTGGCTCTGACTTTCCTTCTCTCTCCAGCCCCTCCAGAACCCATCAAGAGCTCACCTTGATGGTTGCTGTAATCCTGCCTTTTCTCTATCCTTTAAGATCAAGTTCAAATTTCTACATTCTTTGGAGAAACTAACTTTCATTTTTGGTATTCCTGCTTTTCATTCCTTTAACCTTCCATGGTAAGTCAAGTTCTCTATCCCTTTGCTTAGACTCTGAGTGCCCTGACACCATTTAGCAGTTACCGAGTTATTTTTCTGTCTTAACTTCTTCCTAGCCTGTGAGGTACTGGATGGAGGACTGTCTCGGCACTATGCCCTGTGTCCCAGGCAGGGGCCAATCAATGTTGCTGAGGCCTCACAAGACCAGGGTGGTCTGTTCCTTTATTTCCCAGCACCCTGGACTCTGTGCTCCCACACCCCCAACATTTAACGGTCATGCCCTCTGCCTGCCAGGGTCATGCTCCCCGCAGCACAGATAGCCTGCAGTGTGGAGAAGCCGTACTTCCTGAATTTATGCACCAAATGCTCCACAAGGAAATAAATGTGAATCCAGTCGAGTTGCACGCTGCTGGACCTAAAAATAAAGGAAACACGAGTTGGGGATATGGTATATCCAATAAGCGGGCAGTTTCTGCCTCGCCCTGTTGTGTAACAGGCTCCGTAACAAATGTACCCCAGCACACAAACCACAGTGGATCATCCTGAGTGTTGACTTTCATCAGGGCCAAGGAGTAGCAGAGAGTAGCCAAGCAGCCCCATCAGCCTGGTGCTGTGGGGCCTCCCAAGATGAGGGAACTTCAGTAATTCAGCAGTGTGGCTGGTCATGCTAGGTGGGGTCTGGGGAGACGGTGAATGGGAAAGGTTATCTTGGATGGAAGTGTTCATCTCTTCTGATATGCAGGTTCCCTTTGCCCACCCCAAATCCTGCCATTTGCCCTTGTTTAACCATTTCCTGTTCTCTGTGTGTGTAGATAAGGGTCATCGGCATCACTGCCATCAGAGGCACTTGGGCAGGCCCAGGGGGTGACCATTCCTGGCAGATACGTCCCCCACCCCTCAGGGTAAGGATTCTCTTGCAGGCTTATATCTGACCTGCAATCCCATGACACTGCCAGATTTCTGTCCCAAATTTTTCAACACTCACAGCAGAAGGTGGAGGCATTTTCTATAGGAACCTAAACCTCAGCAAGTGTAGCTGGGAACCAGAGCCTATTTTATATACTAGGTTTCTCACCAGCTTGCAGAGCTCACCTATTCTGGGTGCAGAAGGCCTTTCCCAGGCATTGCATGACCAGGAGGAAGGGCCTGTGGCTGAGTCCTGGTCCCTGCTCTTGTTTTCTCACATTTAGTCCCTGAATTGCTGGGGAGGAGTTAAAGGGAACTGGAACCTCCTGACCTTCCACAATGTGGGAATCACTCCCATCTGTGCTACTTCCTAGGGACAAAGGTGTTTGCACTTCCATATCTCTGTCAGCCTGCACTGCATGAAGGGACAGCAACTAGATTCCAGGTATGGAGGAGAAGTGTTGAGTTTAACTGATATGTTCCTGTCCAAGGTCTGAGAGATGGTACATGGTGAAACTGAGGCTGGTGCCCTTACCTGGACGTTTTTCCTGAATCCATGGTGGTTCATGGGATTCATATGTTAGGAGAATCATATCACCTACCAGCAGTCACCATTTCTTATCACTGTGCCCTTAAATGTGAATGTCTTGAAGGTCATGTTATATGTGCTGATTGTCACACAGTAATGACAACCTCCTTCTCTCTACCATCCTACTCCTTTCTCTAGGCTGCATATAATCTGACCCTAACAATATCAGGATTATCATTCACTGAGCACATGTATGCCAGGAACCTGAGGTGCATGCATGTCTTATGATAGCAACTTATTCCAATTTCATAACTGAGAAAACTGAGGCTCTGAAAGGTCAGGCAATTTTTGACCATATTCATACCTAGCATGGCTCTGAACCCAGATCTTTCTCCAAATCCCTCACACTGCTCACTGCATTTGGCAATGAGCCAATGGATAATGCTGGATAATGCTGTGGTATCCAACAATATCTGACTGACTAAGCACTAGACAGCAATCCCATCTATAACATAAACTTTTCCCTCCACACATCCCAGGCTAATGTTCAAGAAAGCCCCTTATCCTGAGATTAACACTCTCTGCTTTCTTATTTATTTATTTATTTATTTTTGGTTCATTGTACACAAATGGAGTACAACTATCATTTTTCTGATTGTACACAAAGTAGAATCATACAATTTGCATATCAATACATATACATAGGGTAAAGATGTTTGTGTCATTCTATTATCTTTCCTTCCCCACCCCTTCCCCACCCCTCATTTTCCTCTATACAATCTATCCCTTCTCCATTCTTCCCGTACCTCCCCCTCACCCCCACTATGTTCCATCAACCACTTATAAGAGAAATCATTCAGCCTTTGGTTTGGGGGGATTGGCTTATTTCACTTAACATGATCTTCTCCAATTCCATCCATTTACCTGCAAATGCCATAATTTTATTCTTCTTTATGGCTGAATAATATTCCATTGTGTATGTATACCACAGTTTCTTTATCCATTCATCTATTGAAGGGCATTGTAAAGGCTATCTATGCTAAGCCCATGGCCAACATCATTCTAAATGGAGAAAAACTGAAAGCATTCTCTCTGAAAACTGGAACAAGGCAGGGATGCCCTCTTTCGCTGCTTCTCTCTGCTTTCTTTCCTGCTCTTCTTTTTCTTCTCCTGTTCCCCAACATTCTCCCTATAGCAAGGAATATCCTCCATGGAAGGCTCATGGGGTTCAGGGTCTTCAACCCCTTCATAAAGCTCTGTAAAAATTTCAGTTTGAGATGATTTTCAAAGAGGCTGTGTATTCTCGCACACCGAGGAAAGGGAACTGGGGTCGTAGCTCAGTGGTTGAATGCTTGCCGAGCTCACGTGAAGTACTGGATTCCGTCCTCAGCAGAATATAAAAATAAATAAATAAAATAAAGAACCAATAGGGAGGTTTTAAAAAGTTTCAAAACAGAAATAAAGAAAGGAAGAAGAAAGGGAGTGTTCATGGAAAGAGTAAAGGAATACAGGGACGAACTGTTCCCTAGAAAGGAGGCAACAAGGAACAGTGAAAACATACGAAATTCCAGCATAAAGCGCTGCGATCATGTAAGTGCCCACGAGAGACAAGATCTCTGCCACGGAGGACATGTCCACTGTTAAAGTCTGAGACCAAAACACGGTGATACGATCACGGAGGAGGATGGATGGCAATGTCACAGAAGCACACAGGGGAGCTAGTTATCAGGAAGCCAAGGCTTTGTCCTCATAGTAAGGAGAGAAAAACGAAAAGCAAGAAACACCAGCCAGAACAAGCTTATTATTAGAAAGCAGGGGATAATATCACAAATGAAAGTTGGAAGGTTTGTAAGTGGTTGCCTTGGAGGGAGTTGGATCTGGAGTCTCGCAGAGGTGGGCAGGAGTATTCATTTATTAATTAATTTTTTTATTGGTATGAACCCCATTCTAGTGTTTGAAATTTCAACATATCTTCAAGTACTTTGGGGATGAATGTAGAAATGTAATTTCTAGTGCTATTCATAGAAATGGTGTCTTTGAATCTCAATGCCCTTTTCCCCCTGGAAGCATTAAAAAATAAATAAATAAAACCAACAAAGATACGCAGCACATACAAAACAGACAAACAATCAAACAACAACAACAAAAAAACCTCAGTGCTTCTGGACCCACTCTGCAGAATTTCTGGAAAGAAATCATAAAAGTTTGACAGCAATAATGTAAGTGTTCAATGGAGAAAAAGCCGTCTTCAAAGTCACAGAAATATTTTGTGTACGTGGTATTTTTATTAACACTTCCCCTACTCCATTCCCAGTATGGAGCCAGTTTTGGTTTTAAGCAGTGGCAGCAGTTTAAAATTATTCTCCTTCAATCAGAGGGAGCAATTGCTAATTCTTGTGGACACAGGTTTCCATCTGTCTTGGGGATGCGTCATGGACTGACTCCCTCAACTTTGACTTGCATAGCGTGGAACATGGGTAGCAAAAGAGGCAGGCACTTGACTTAACAGCAACAATAAACCTGCAGGAGAGAGCGAATCACAGATGCTCTGGGTCAAAGATTTTGGGTGGAGACATACAAAAGATTTTTTCTGGAAAGAAAGTCCCAGATCTGCACTCCAGGAAATGCTGAAGAAAGTCCTACAAGTAAAAATGGAAGACACTAGACAATGACTCAAAGCCATATGAACATAGAAAGATAAATACAAGATCAAATATATACCCTATTTTTATTGTGATCTTGTTTTGAAACTTTATTTTTCTTTTCTGCACCATTTATGAAACAAATGCACAAAATCATTATGGATATGCATTATCGACCCCACAATACGTAAAGATGTAATTTGTGGCATTGGTAACAAAAGGTTCCATGATGTCCGACTATAGTAGAGCTTTTATATGTAATTAAAGTTAAGTTGGCAGCAAGTCAAATTGGCTTGCTATAATATTAGAAGGCTACATGTGATCCCATGTAATCACAAAGAAAACATCCAAAATAAAATGTACACAAAAAGAAATGAGAACACAAACAAAACGTTTCATTTCAAGCTTATCAGCTAAGCACAAGAGAAGAGAGACAGGAAGAAAAGGAAGAACAGAAAAGGCAGAAAACACAGGCAACAAACATATTCCTTCCCTATCGGCAATTACTTCAAATAAAAGCAGATGAAAATCTCTAATCCAAAGACATAGATGGTCAGAATGGATTCAAAATAAGAAAACAAATAAAAATCCATGATCTAATTTTACACTGTTTACAAAAGACTCATTTTAGAACTAAAGATGCAAATAACTTATGGTGAAGTTCATAAGCAACATAGTCATAAAAGTCTAAGTTCAGAAAATGGGTGCTGCAATTACAGAGGAACGCCACTAAAACTCACAGTCCAAACTCAAGAAACAAAATCGAAAAGAATTAAATGAAGAAATAATGCTAAACTCTAGTTTGAGATTTTGAGATGCTATTTTCAATCATGAATAGGATCATATAAAACAAAGAAAATAAAGTTTGTTTCACTCTACTCTCCGTCCTACGCCCACACCCCTTCCCCTCCCTTTACTCCCCTCTACCTAATGTAAAGTGACACTGTTCTTCCCTGTCCAATCTCCTCGTATTGTGAACTAGCATCTGCGTATCAGAGAAAACATTGGGCCTTTGGTTTTTTGGGTTTGGCTTATTTTGCTTAGCATGATATTCTCTAACTATCCATTTAATCACCTCATGTACATATATGACTGCATGACCAATGTGATCCTATAGTAAGTATAATCAGAAAAATGAGAACTTACACTCCATTTATGTATGATCTACCAAAATGTATAAATGCATTCTATAGTCATGTACAACATATTAGAACAGATAAAATTTTTTAAAAAACTAAGAAAATAGAGAAAAGAGAAAAGATAATATTTGAATATCATTATTCAAATATTGTACCCATACTGTACCCATACTGGGACATGAGATTGACCAAATTTTATTATATGCATGTATGACTGCACCATGAGGAATATCACTATTAGGGATGATTATAATGCACCAATAGCAAAGGCAAAAAAGAAAACAAACAGATACTTACAGAACACTCTATCTGACAATAACAGATTACACATTTTCTTTTCAAGTTCACATGGAAGATTCCTCTTAGTAGATCTCATGTTAAGCCACTATATATATAGTGTGTATATATATATATATATATATTTAATACATACTATATGTATACAAAAAGTTTAAGTTATCCCAAGTATATTTCTTATCACAATGGAACACAGCACAAAATCAGCCAGAAGGAAAACTTGAACATCCATAAGCAGGTGGAAATTAAACAATTGCACTGTTAAGTAGTCAATGTCTCAAAGAATAAATCAACAGGGAAATTAGAAAACACTTGAGATGAATGAAAATAAAAACACAACATAGGAAAATATGGAATTAAGCTAAAGCAGTGCTAAGATGACAATGTATAGCTATAAATTAATATATTAAAAAGGAAAGTGATTTATCAATAAATTAACTTTGCCACTTATGGAAAAGTAAATTCAAAGCTAGTAAATGATTAGAGTAGAAAAGGTTTTAGAGAAGAGATAAATAGAATAGAAAATCAACATTATAACAGCATTTTTGCCAATTTTATAGAAGAAATTAAGAGCATACAATGGATATTGAGGCTAACAAATTGTATGCCTAGACGAAATGTTTTTTTTTTTTCTAGAAACAGTCTACCTAAAGTAAGTCATGAAAACAATGGAAAATGTGAATAGACTTGTAAGTGTAAAAGATTGTAATAGAGGGAATGGAATATGGGGGTGGGAAAGATGGTGGAATAAGATGGACATTATTACCCTATGTACATGTATGATTGAATGAATGGTGTGACAGAATCATGTCCAACCAGAGAAATGAAAAGTTGTGCTCCATTTGCATATAATTAAAACAAAGAAAAGGAAAAAAATCTGCCAAAACCAAACAAACTAACTAACAAAAAAGGCTAGCTGGATTCACTGGTGAATTCTAGAAAACATTCAAGAAGAAACTTCACCATTTTTTTCTTAAATTCTTTCAAAAATTGAAAATGTGAAGAAAATCTGACTCATTTTACGAGGCAATATTATCCCAACACCCAAGTCAAATAAAATGTACAGACCAACAACCTCTCTGAATATAGAGAATAACTTCAACAAAATACTAGGCAAAATGAAGGAAATGAATTCAGAAACACACTAAAAGGCTTATACACTGACAAAGTGGAATTTATTTCCACAATGCAAAGACACTTCTACATATAAAAATCAATCAGTGTAATGCACCTCATTATTGAAATGAAGAAAAAAAACTATATCAATTGAAGAAAAAAAAAAAAAAGTTTGGAAAAAAATCCAGCACATTTTCTTGGAAAAACCCCTCAATTTATGAATAGAAGAAAGATCTTTTCCATATCAAAGGCCAGATATGAAAGACATTCAGCTAACATGTTCAATGGTGAAAAACTAAAAAACCTTTCCCCTAAGATACAGATCAACTCAATGTTGCCCAGCCCATCACTTTTCTTCAACATAATATTGGTAGCTCAAACCAGAGAAAGTAAGGAAGAAAAAGACATAAGATAAATTCAAGTTAGAAAGGCAGAATAAAATTATTGCTCTCTGTGGATGATATTATCTTACATGTAAAAACCTGAAAATTTCACCAAAAAAATCTTCTGAATCTAATAAGCACATTCAGCAAAGTAGCAGGACACAATTTAAAAATACAAAATCAGTTACATTTCCCAATCTTAACAATGAAGCATCCAAAAAGAAGGTAAAGAAAACAATTTCATTTAAAAATTCATCAAGCAGGTAAAAAGTACTTAGGAATAAATTTAATAATAAAGTAAAAAATGTGTATACATTTAAAACTAAACATTGCTGGAATAATTTAAAGACATAAAGAAATGGGGATATATTCATGTTTAGGGATAAGAAGACAATATCGTCAAGATGACGGCACTAGTCAAAACTATCTGCAGATTTAATGCATCTTCATTAAACTCCAAATAGTGGGGTTTTTTTCAGAAGTGAAAAAACTCACCCAAAAATTCATATAGAATATCAGGGGCCGCAGTGTGCACAAGTAGTGACTTGGTGAGCTCACATTTTCTGATTTCAAAACCTACTATAATACCATTGCCCTATGTACATGCATGAACGCACAGATGGTGTGACTCTACTTTGTGTACAACTAGTGAAACAATAGCTGTACTCCATTTGTGTTCAATGAATCAATAAGTAAATAAAAAAATAAAATAAATAAAAATTAAAAAAATAAAAAAAAACCTACTATAAAATTAATGAAAGCATTGTGGTACTTGACATGAGGATAGTCAAGCAGAAATACACATATATATAAAATATTATGTATATAATGTATTACATTGATTTTTAACAAAGGTACAAAGATTATTCTGTGTAAAAAAGGGCTTTATTTTCAACAAATGAGCTGAGAAAACTGATCTCCATTTGCAAAAGAATGAAGTGGGGACTATTTCAAACCACTACACAAATTAACTCAAAATGGATGAAAGATCAAATAGAAGGGATAAAACCATTAAACTCATCATACTAAACAAGGAAAAAACCTTCAAAATATTAAATTTAGTCATGATTTTGGGGTATTACATCAAAGCCTAGGCAACAAAAGGAAAGAAAACTGTGTTTAATCAAACAAATAACTTTTGTGTATTAAAGGATTCTATCAAGAATGTGAAAAGAGGAGACTACAGATGGCAGTTTAGAAAAAGGCTGCATTCCGAGTTTCTCCATGGTTCAGGATTCAAGCAGCATGAGTACTGTGCCTCAGTGAGGTGAATGAAAGAGAAATTTTGCTTAAATTCAATTTTGGACAGTCAGAGTGTCTTAGAGACTCAAAAATTCAGATATAATAAAGGAAGAAGAAAGAGTACTTTGGAAGCCGGGCGTGGTGGCGCACGCCTGTAATCCAAGCGACTCGGGAGGCTGAGCCAGGAGGATCACGAGTTCAAAGCCAGCCTCAGCAACTTAGCGAGGCCCTAAGCAACTCAGTGAGACCCTGTCTCTAAATAAAATACAAAATAGGGCTGGGGATGTGGCTCAGTGGCCGAGTGTCCCTGAGTTCAATTCCTGGTTCAAAAAAAAAAAAAGAGTACATTGGAGTGAGGCTGACTAAGGGTGCCACAGTGGTAGCAGAACTGGTTCTCCAAAAAGGGAGGCAGAACACAGAGAGAAACACAAATTTGGTACAGAAAAACCTGGGATCAGAAAAAAAGCCTGAACCTAGCTGATCAAGATGCTGCAGTGTGCACTGGTGCTTGAGAAATCCTTTCGTTCTCAGCTGTCCACAAGGAGCTGAGATGGGAGCCATCCTGAGGCAGCCATGCTGTAGCTGCCGCTGTGAGAGCCAGAGTGTCACAGCAAACACTGGTGAGCAATCCCCACAACCTACTGAGGGGCCTAGTGTGTACCTAGCAGAATAGAGTGAGACAGACCTGGAGAAGATTGTATCCAGGGGTTTTCAAGTTGCAAAAGCAAAGGAGAGCCCAACTAAGTTCTCCTTTGAGTCTGGCCACTCAAGTGACCAGTTGAAGTGGGTTAGGGATCTGAGTGAGGCTCCTGAGATCTTGACCCCAGAGGGCAACTTTCAGGCCCTAGAGGAGCCTCGTAGTAGATACCACCCAACAAATTGCCTGAGGCTTGATGATACCTAAATCTCATCTGCTAGAACTCTACTCAGAGAAATCTACAGAAGTCCCACCCTGGGAGTGCACAGGTCCGATCTGTTCTAAAACGATTCCAATTCATAGTACATTCCACTCCATCCTACCTCACACTGGTAAGAAAGGAGCTGTGTCTTGTGGCATCAGCTGCTATCTTAAACCACCACCACTGGCACCTCAGAGAGCAATACAAAATCAGGAAGGGGTTAACCACTCCGACCCCTTGCTTTTTCTATTAGTACATAACTCAAAAAGAATTGGAAAGAAAGACCGTTGGACAAAGACAATGACCACCCAATGTGGTCAGCTATTTTGACCATCTCAGTAGAGAGAGTTCCTTCATTCTTCTTTAAGAATTTTTTTCCTCTTTTCCATGTGTATGAATTCTTGCTGTGCTGATTGATTCAGGGACATATATAATGCACTTACTTGGTATTTACTCTAATGCTGTGTGTTGTTTGCAGTGGTTATTACTGTAGTTTATTTTGCCTTGTTCTGTGAAGTGTTGGGAACATACAGGTTCTACTAAAAGTTCACATGTTAAAGACTCTGATGCTGAACTAAACTCAACCAGAAGACATCTTACCTTGCTCCACACATAAATTAAATACGCGCAATCTCTCACTATAAGGCAAAGAACAGAAGAGGCAAAAATCAAAACTAACATTAACTATGTAATTCCCATCCCTTTCAGGTTGGAGTGATCATTAATGTACTGGATTCCTGCTGTCAAAGTCCTGATCTAGTTCAGTTTTTTTCTTTTTGATGGTACTGTTGTTAACTGCTGACTCCAGTAAATGTGAATCAAGACAGGATAAAGTATAGCAAAGAATCAAAATGGCAGGAAACCACAAACACACACTGATACTCACACTGAATGTTAATGGTCTCAATTCCACAATTTAAAGACAAGATTAGCAGAATAAATCAAAAAACAAGATTCAACTACAGAGTCTTCATAAGAAAATCAACTTGTATGCAAAGACATCCACAGACTTAGGGGAAAAGGACGGAAAAACATTCCATGCACACAGTCCACAAATACAGGGCCTCATAGGTGATTATTGACTCCAAAGCTGTGCTGCCTCTTCATGGTTATTGGTCGCTTTTCCCAAAGAGCCACAGGGCAGCCACACGTGAGGTCCTCAACCAGGTGGCCCTGGCAACAAGATGCTCTCACCCTCTGAGTAATTGTCACCGTGCTGGCAATGCAAGGCAACAAGGCCCTCCCAACAGGCCCTGTGAGACTGCTCACAGGGAAAGGGTGGGTTACTTCCCTCAGGCTGAGAGCTCCTACCTGACCCACTGAGACCAGACTCAAGGCTGCCTCCTCTAACAGCAGGGGTTGGAAATGGAAGTGGAGGGCTCCTCCTTGGACTCCTCCTATTTGCAAACTCCAACAGGATTCTATTAAGGCCAGTAGGATTGACAATTGGCAATTCTGACAGGAGGAGTTGAGGGAGATCCAGTAGACCAGCCTCAATCCTGGGGACTGACCTGGGGCACAGGGGACTCAAGCTCTTCCCTTTCTTTCCTGGCCTCTCAGTCTAGACAAGATCCAGACACTTCAGCTCATGTTCCAGCCCCAGTCAATATGGTCAGATGAACTGGCCCTATCTTCTAGCATTGAAGAGGCCATGTGGGGATGTGAAGGAAGGCTGGAGTTGACAGGTAGGGACTTTCTTGACTCAGGAAATCATTTATCTGGCCCTCTCTAGGACCCTACCTCATTCCCATCTTTTCAGAAAGGAAAGGGGAGAATCTCCCACTTTCTGATATTTTGGAGCAAACCAGCTGTGATTGACCTTGAGCAAATCACTGGATCACTGGTGCCTAAAATGCTGGGATTAACTTACCTCCTTATGCTGTTAGGAGAAGACTGAATGTTAGTACTTCCTCTGGCACAAGCAAGGCCCTATGAATGTTATTTCACATCAACGCTCGTTCCAATGGCCCTTCCCATCCATCCCAAGGCTAGGCTGAGCCCCCACTGTCCTCACAACAGTCTTAGGGGAGTGAGTGAGGTACTTAACACAGGGCGGCTGATTAGACCTATAGAAAAATCACAGCTACTTTCTGGGAGGACTGGCCTAAGCCATTTCTCTAGGACTGAACACTCACCCATCCTTCCCCTCCTGGACAACCAGCTGGTGCCTAAGGCACAGTCCAGCTTCCCTTGGGCCAGACTGAGCAGAGCCACCTGCTCCTATCAGTGCAGGGATTGTGCCTTGGCTGTCCACGTGGGGAAAGAAGAAGCAAAACATGAGAGGCAGCAAAGCACAGGGGTTCTGAGCAGGGGCACTGGGAGAGCGTCCAGCAGAGGCCACAGACCACTCTCTCCAGAGAAGCCAGCATGAGTCTCCCACATGGCTGACAAGGCAGCTCCTAGCCATCAGCTGACTGAGAGGCATGTGGGAGCAAGATCTGTGCGAGGTTGCTGGCAGGTCGGAGTCATCTAGGACCCCTGTGACAGACTCCCTCCTTGTAGGCAATAAGCAGGAATGGTGTGTGGGGTCTGACCACAGACAAGCCCTGCTTGTCCTCCTCCAGGAGCTGCAGTCCTCTAAGGCTCTGTCCTTACTGTGGTGACTGAGGGTAACGTTGATCCCCATGGACTCTCTGGGGACAGGGCAGGAGGGCCACTCACTTGTCCAAGATGAAGTAAAGGTCGAAGACACCCTGGCATTCATTTTTTGCTTTCCTCTGTTGCCATCGTTGCCATGCACCTGGACCATGCCGGTGGTAGAAGTTTCTCGAGCCCTTGCCCAGGGGGTGGAATATTCTCCAGCCAGGGCCCTGCTGCAGGCTCCCTGCTCTCAAAAGGGATGGAGGCAGCAGCAGCAGCAGCAGAAAGAGTGCAGTGCAAGGCAGCCAGGAGCTGCGACTCACCATTTCTCAATGTCCCTGTGACCTTAATAGCACTTAGCTCTCTCTGCAGGTTCACAGGTAGGCCGAGCACTGTCCACTTCTGGCTTCCGATTCTGCCACCTCCGCCTGTACCTAGAGACCATAGCCCCTATGGCCCTATCACCAGTGTTCACTACGACACTCTGCCAGATACCTGCTCAAAGCAAGAGACTGGGGAAGCAGCAGCTCTGGGTATTCTGCCAGCAGCTGCCTGCAGAGCCCTTCCCCCACCTGGGACAGAATTCCCTGTGCTTATGATTGACAGGAAGGTTGACATGGTGACTTTGTGACCTGAATTCTGCTCAATGCCCTTTGTGTAGATAATACCAAGTGGCAGTCACTGGATCCTTGGAGAGGGTGTATGATGATAACTCCTTGTCCCTCAGCCCAGCTTCTCACACGTGGTCCTTAAGGGGTCACTTAAACAAAATCAGACATTTAGTTAACCAGAGGGGATAGCTGAAGTGGCTGAGATCAGGATATCACGGTGAGTGAGGATTCAGAGATGCGAAGGCCAGTCGGTTGGAAATGGAGGGGCCACCTGTGTGAACTCTGAAGTCGGTCATGGGATGGAAGATCTAGAAGAGGATGAATACGGTGTGCTCTTAACAGAACAGCCTTATGATCCACTGCCCAGTAACAAGCACCTAACTCCGTGACATAAACAAGAATCATTTTATTGTGCTCACAGGTTCTGTGCATCAGACAGGCACGGGTGGCAAAGTCAAGAGGGCTCCCCATGAGGTACCTAATGGGGAGACTTGGGCATCAGGGAGAGACTTGGGTGACTGGAGGTTGCTGGTGGTTTCCCATCTCTCATGGGTGATGGCTGGGCTGGGCGACTCCAAATCAGGGCTCTACTATTCATGGAGGCCCTGCATGTGGCCTTTCCTTATGACTCAGCTTCCCCCATGGCATGAGGCCTCAGGGTGGGTGCACCGTTTTCGTGGTGGCCGAGGGCTCTGAACTCAGAGCTCAGAGAGTATTTGCAGTGAGCAAGGCAGAAACTGTAGCGCCCTCTATGACATCGCCTCAGAAGTCACATAGTGTCACTTCCACTGTACTCTGGTCAAAGCGTACTGACCTGTCAAGGTTCAGATGGAGCCACACAGACCCCTGCTCTCACAGGGAGGCGTGTGGGTGGAGGGCTCACCCCATGCCGCGACCCTGCAGCATGGCAGGATTTGGAATGGTGGAGAGAGCACACGGTGTGGGGGGCAGGGCTGCTGGGATTGCCTTGAATAGGAATTCTGAAACTGCAGACCGTGAAGGAAACGGCCTCAGAAATACCTTGATCCATTTTATTTTCTTGGGGTTTATATTCATGAAAGTGATTTATGCTTAAAAACCTTTCCTTAATAACTGCAATATAGATCTCAATATGTATAACATAAAATGAGCAAGGGATACAAGCTAGGATTTTTTGTTTATTCTTTTTGCATTACCTGCAAAATACTTAAATATTTTGAAATGATATTTTGCATTGTTAAATCAGGTGCACCTCAGAGTGTTCTTGCTCTATATGTTTAATGACACTTGATACTGTCAGAGTTTCAAAGATTGTGCTTTTGATTAGACACCTCACTGTGGCCTTGATTTGCCTTTCCTAATTCCTGATGGGATTGGTCAATGGCCTGCATGACACTTGGTCATTCATGTTTCCCCCTTTGGGCAAAGCCAATACATTCCTTCACGTCCCTTCTCTGACTGGGGAGTTTATTTTTATCATATTGGTCATTAACATTAAGTACTATGTTATTAATTACCAGTTGGTGCAAACATTTTCTGCCAGTGTCTGGCTTATTTTTTCACTTTATAGTTTCGAATAAAGCATAAGTTCTTAATTCAAGATAGAATACTATTGTTGGGTTGAGTGTTCCCCAGGAGTTCAAGTGTTAAAAGGTTGGTTTCTAAGACATTCCTATTGGGAGGTTGTGAAGACTCTAGGAGGTTAGGTCTAGTAGGAATCATTAGGTTATTGTGGACAGGCCCTTGAAGGGGACTGTGGGACCCCCATCTCTTCCTTTATTCTCATTGGCTCATGATGTAGGCCAGTCCAACTAGATACCACCCTTTCCAGATACCACCCATATCTTTGGGCCACCTGATGACAGATGGAAATTTCTAGAATTTTGAGTCAAAATGAACCATTTCTCCTCATAGAGTATTTCGTTACAATAACCAGAAGGCAATATGCAGCTGAATTGTTACTTTCCATCCTCACCCCATCCCACAAACCTTCAGGTTATCTAGGTCATGTAACTTGCACCAGTCTGGCCCAGTGCTGCCATACCACAATTGTGGGGCAAGGACAGGACTGGGGAAAGGCTGAGAAGCTGCGGGACCTAGGTCAATGAAGACCTAGATCCAGTTCTCCTGGCTGTTCCTCTGATTCCAGGAAAGAGAATGCATAGCTGTTACTTCCTTTGGGTGGTGTACACAGGAGTTGCAAGCACCTGGTGCCCACCACTAGGCTGTTCCTGCCACCACTGGGGACCCTAGGAACAGAGGGGTCAGGGCCCACTCTTTGGGAGAGAAGTAGTGAGTGAGGCCTTTGCCTCTCACAGCTGTGAACTGAACCAGAACGCAGCTAACTGCACCATAGTCCCTGCCATCTGGAATTGGCTAAGACAGCTGGGGTGGCCAGGGTCTCAAGAGATGAGTCCTGAGGCAGACCATAGTGGCAGTTGAGACAGCAATGAGCCAACTTGGCACTGGACTTAGGGTTCCCTGGTGTGGGTCTCCCTCTCTACCTGGCTCCGCTCACAATCATTCCTCCCCCAAAAGCTGCAGACCCATGGGTGGCTCAGAAACACCACCTTGCAGACAGAATGGCCACAAAGGAGGGGGGTCTGGCTACCCTGAGGGTTAAGCTCCTGGCTAAGTGCAGAGTCTCTCTCTCCTTGCAGATGCTGACTGAGGGCCCCAGGGAGGTGTGCCTTCCTGTCCTGCCAGGCAGGGCCAGTACAAAGGAAGGGCCAGCAGCGTAGGTCTCACTTCCTTCTCCCTTGGTTCCACTCTCCTTCCCCTCCTTCTCCCCTCTTCTTTCTTCACAGGAATTCTGTCCTTGACTGTTTTTCCCTCCTGAATTGACTTTCTGGGCTACGTTTCTGGCATTCTCCACTCATGGTGCATGTTCTGTCTTCTCAACCAGGACGTTCTTGGGTGCCAGGGTGAGAAACCTGCAGAGGACCATGACCCATTTACAAACATTATTACCAAAGCTCTGTTGAGTGTCTGTCATGAGGAAAAAAAATGGATAAATGCTCAAATGATACTTCTGATAAGTTATCAGGGTGAAAAAAAAATAAAGAATATACCTGGTTTTAGAAATGATGCTGGTAGAATTTTGCTTTTTTGATTTTTTGACTTTTTGCTTTCTCAGCCCTGTAAGCTGAACAGTAAGCTAGTCCTTTCAGAAACATTCAGGAGACATTGGCACCCACTCCTGCCCTCTGGGAAGCCTGCACAATGCCAGGTTGTGAGGCACTGAGGGAGCAGAATTCACAGAGGGGTTATGGGAAGGCATTGGCTGTGCACTTGAAACTTTTGGGTCTGAGTAGAAATAAAATAACTGTCAATTTCTAAAATAAATGCCACCAATGTACAGACATTAAGTGACATAATCACGATTGACTGAGACTTTAGATATTTCATATCAATCAATGTGGCAGTTGAAATTAATATTTTATGTACATTAGGTAGGAAGATCAATATGCAAAGATATTAAGTTCATTTGAAAGATTGTTTATTCAAATCCCAAGTGAAGAAATCTAGAGAAGGAAGGCTGATGGATTTTTGAGAAATGAAGAAGAAATGGATATGAGACAACATTTTGTTTCTTGTTAAACTTTAATTTTGTCAGAGACACAATTTCATTTTTGATGATACTTGTGTCAGATACACTTTATGATATATATTTCTATACATTAAAACACACACAAATATGTATGCTAAGTTGCTTATTTTAAAAAGTGATCATTACCAACCAAGGCTTAAAACTTTGGTTACTTAGAAATGATTTCACTTGATCTTGTATTTTATTGTGATTTTAATATTTCAGCTATTAACTTTTCATTTAATTCAGATAGGGAAATTCAGCAATCTGTAAAGTACACAGAAGTGAGCGGAAATTAAATGGGATGGAAGTGGCTTGCAGTTGGATCAAAGAATGTTGGACAAATTCACAGGTGTATACATGGAACTTTAATTTGGAGACTATTTTCTAAATTGAAAAATTCAAGGGTCTTTTCAATCATCTAGCCAGCAACCTCCAATGAGTCCGAATTTCTAATGGGAGTGGTGGTAGGGATGATTTTCAAATGATTTGGATTGACATTTCTAGTTTGCTTAGCAGATTTCTTTTTCAGAAATGGGGTAGATGACAACATTTACTTAAATCTCATAACTACACCAAATTTAAAAAGTAAGTAATAGTCATTAAATAGTCTAAATCATTAAGTAGTCTAACTCTCTGTAAGAATGCTACCATCCTTCTATCCTTAAATGATGCCATTGCTGCCAGAGGAGAGAGTCTAACCAAGCAGTCTGAAGTATAACCAGTGGTCTTTTTCCAGGTAATTGGCCACCAAAGTTTTGACCACAGACTAGGGGTTGACTTTTCTTCTTTAACTGTGCTAGAAGCAGGAGCTCTCATTGTGGTGCTCTTGCTCCCAGCCATGACTAGAGAAGGTGGTTTGTCTGGGATAAGAAGGAAGGAGCACCTTCACTCTGGTGAGAGAAAGTCTGGTCAGAGAAAGGCCTTGCAGATGTCTAGGGTCAGGAAAGGAGGAGCGAGGCAGCACTGTGGGCTCCTGACCCAGAGATCTCGCTGGCCAGCATAAGGCATGATTGGAGATGAGATTCAGTGTCTGCAATGGTCATCTGAGAGGCCTCAGGGATCAAGGCAGATCTGGATGAATTCTCTGGAGGGAGGAAACGTAAAAGTCTGATATTGATCTCTAGAAAAAAGGGACCAAGAGTCTCTACATAAGGAATAGATGAGCATTCGTAGGCATCAGGGGCTCATTGCAAAGAAGCCACATCAGTCTCACATCAGTTTCTAGTTTGAATGGCTTTCACCTTGCAGTTTGTTAGAGTGGACAAAGCTTAGGGCTCCAGACAGACATTAGAGGATATCCTTTTTATATACTGAGTGACTTTGCCTGATGAATGTGACAGAGGAGACCCTCTAGGAGGTCCTGGATGGCCTGCAAACATTTTGAGCCAATCTTTATCTTCTCCTCCTCTTCTCTTCCTTTTCCTCTTCATTATTATTAGTTCTTCCTTTACTTCTTTACTTTGTCTTCCTTATCATTATTAGTATTTCATCTTTGTCTCCCCCTTTCCCACCTGCTCCTCCTCATTATAATTTTATCTCTGTCTTTCTCTATGTTTTCCTATTCCTCCTCCTTCATCTTACTAAAACCTGGACTGGAGCATGAAGTTGGAGAGGATACCCAGCTCAGCATTTGGTGGTGTCCAGGTCCACAGTGGTCTCAGAAAGCTGGGATGCCATGCTGCGTTCAGCAAGAAGGCATGTGGCAAGTTGGAGATCAGCACACTGCAGTCCAGAGGCAACTTCCCTCATGCCATTGTTTTGAAAATTAAATGAAATCAAGCCTATTAAGCCTCTGGCTTACACGCACCTATGTTGTCAGAAAGTCATTTTCTTATGTGGATTATCATTTATTTTAATTTAGGAAGCCTCCTGACACCTGGTGCTCCCTGCTGCTGGAAGACCATGGCATCATTTTAGTGCTGAGAGAATGATGAAATCCCCCGTGCTGGGCACTCGACAGTTCTGACCTGGGGACCTGTGCCTGTGGTGGGCAAAGATTTCTGAGGTGTAGAGACAGCACAGTAATAGAAATGACTTTCACATATAAAAGAAAAGTATAGCTATGAATCTTTATTTCATATTTTATCATTTTGACATTTATTTTGCATTTAATATGTTTTTATTATCAATGATACAAGTAAGCAAAGAAATTAAAGAACATAGGCATCAAGCCTAAAATTAAAAGGAAATACACTAGAATAAGCTTAATTTTACTTGAATAGGATGGTCCTTGGCCCCTGGTTCACTGAGTGGGACCAAGGAAGCCTCAGCCCCTCCAGCCCCTGTAGGTGCTGCCGGGGGCAGAAGCCGCCCACAGAGAGGCCTTGTGCATGATGCGACTGATGCTGCAAGAGCTGCCTTCCCCGTGGTCCCTGGCTGGGGAGGAACTGACCAGTGACAGGAGCTCATTGTGAGGTCCACACTAGGCCCTTCACATCCTTCAACCATTTTATTTCAACAGTAGTGCAGGGTATAAACACTTAATTCTCATCTATCTGCAGAAGGAACTAAGCCCAGAGAGATTTGTGATTTCCTAACACCATTGCTCAGGAAGAGTGTCTCAAGATAAAATCCCTTGACCCCTGACCTGAGCCCAGCAGGGTCATAGGTATTCTGGTCATTTAAGAACCAGAGCTTAGGCCCTTCTCTGGAGCACTTTCCTTTTACTTGCTTACCAAGTATTTTGCTGGCTAACCTAGTTTACTGAGGCCCCAATTACTAGAAGGTAACCTGGGTACAGGATTGTGTGATTTTATTCACTCCCTTTTCTCAGGACCTAACTTAATAGTGTGACAGCCTTGGGTACCTGGCTAGTGTTTCTTTGCCTCCCTTTCCTCATCAGTTGAAAACAGCACTGGTGTGTGCCAAATAGACAAAAGGGAATGAAGGGAAGGGAGTGGGGATAGTAATAGGAAAGACAGTAGAATGAATCATACTCTCTTTCCTATCCTCATATATAAATACATGAGCAATGTAACTCCGCATCATGTACAAGCACAAAAATGTGATCCGAATAGGAATAAGTTATACTTATTCTATATATTCATAATATCCAAAATATACTCTACTGTCACATATTTAAAAAGACATCATGAAGTTCGTGTGAGATATTGAATGAGAGGTGCTAGAGGAATGTCCCACAGGTCAGGGGTTACTTGAGTGCCACCATAAATCTGCCAGTTTGATCAGAACCCTACAAGGATGGCTCTTCATCCCAGCACATCCAGACTTTCAGGTATGTTCCAGGTTTGAAAATCCGCTTCCAGCTCACTTTGGGCCCATGAGGTGAACTGCAGACATTCTGGTCTGCATGAGTTTGGAGCCCTAAATCTTCCTCCTGAGTCTGTTTCTGGGAAAGATTGAGATTTCATTCACTGTGAGATAATAAGAAAATACATGTGTATAGATGAGATGATGCCACCAAGGCACCTTTCCCTGGGAGACCTGGAATATACTAGGGGGAAAAAAAAACCACCTCGGTTGCCCTCATTGACATGGGCTCTGGCACAGACTGGGGCTCTCTGCCCAACAATCCACCTCAACTGCTTCCTGGACCACAATTTCACTAAATGGCAGGCTTTCCAACAGCTCAGCAGACTTGTCTGAGCTCAATGCAGGGCTAGGTGGACACCCAGCTAAGTCTGACCTTTCTCGATGGCTTCCTGGAAGGCCATCTCAGATTGTTCCATGTGGTGACGTGGCATCCTCCATTTTGGCCCTTGAAAGACCATCAGAGGTAAAGCACCCGTGATGCCCTGGAACCCCTTGTTTCATCCACGGGGTGAGGTCCCCTCCTTGCTTTTGCAATTGGCAATTCCAGGATGGTTACTTTGCCCATCTCAGCTTCTTCTGAGTCTGAAGGGGCTGAAGGGCATCTGTGCAGTTCAGGTCTAATAAAAGGAAGAAGAGTTGCCTTTTCCACTTCTGTTTGGGCAGCTCCAACATGAAGCATGTTTTCTAAAATTATCCTGACTATCCCAAGGACTCACTGGGAAATATGGTATATGGTGGAGCAAAGTGCAGCCACCTGCAAACCTGCAAGTCAGCTGTGACCAGAGCCTGCATCCCTTGTTCCTACCCTCATAGTCCATGGCAGAAGACCATGCTTTATGCTAGAACTGAGGTACCAGTCAAGATAGAAAGGTGGAGGCTGGGTGAAGGTGACTATGAACCCAGGGAGGGTTACCTGATGGGATGTCCTCTTCCTGTTGCCCTCTCACTAGTCACTGTTCACCACAAAAAGCCTGGAGTGCATCTCTGCAAGTGCCAGTGTGGAGCAGCTCTCCCCTCTGATGTCCTCTGATCTATCCATCTGAGCTTCGCCCTCTTCCTCCAGCTAGGGCCCTAGTTCTAGTTCATGGTGGCTAAAATACAAAGGCTCCTTCCCTATTTACTGAGCAGATGTGTGGGTTTAAGCCAGGTCCCAGCAAGGTCTTTACTGAAGCACACATGCATCATCCCTGTAGGGCCCCAGGGTTTCTAGAGCAGCAGGCGCCATGGTTCTTTCACACGTGGATGAGCAGGAGCACGTGTTCAGCTTCAGAAACGAGGTTAAATCAGCCACAGAGCTGTCCACTGGTTAGCAATGACAAATCCTCCACTTCTAAGGCAGAGATGATGTCCCTCTTACACTAGCTGGATACTTTCATTTCTTGTATGCCTAAATCAAGATAAGCCCACACCTTTCTTAAGTCATGCATACCAGGAACATTTATTCCCTGTGTTGCCAGAGTCCCAGTCCCAGCCTCCTTTGTAAGCTGCATGCTTACTCTGGGCCAATCCATATGTCACAATAATTGGCATGCTGTTGGAGGTGGATAAAGGCCATCTGAGACTGTGGATGCACTACTAGGAAATGGATATTGCACAACAGCCCTACCCTGGCATCTGCGATCCACTTCCTGAACTTGGTCCCATAGTGCTGCACATGGGGTCCGTGTCTTCTGCTAGACAGGCTCTTGGTGCTCTTGGCTGAAACACCACTAACTGTCCAGCAATGAAGTAGGAATGTTCAGGTCTTTCTTAAAATATCTCTGCCATT
>JAJEJO010052885.1:0-40136 GCA_020662805.1 Glaucomys volans | reverse complement strand
AGGAGTGCTCCAGGATGTATGTAGGAGGGCTCTAGGATGTGTGAAGGTGGGTCTATGATATGCGTAGGAGGGCTGCAGGAATTGTGAATAAAGGATCTAGGACTTGTGCAGGAGGGATGTAGGACGGGATAAAGAGGGCTCTATCATGTGTTTATGAGGGCTTTATGACTTGTGTAGGAGGACTCTACGGCCTGTGTAGGAGGGCTCTTTGTTGTGTGTAGGAGGATATAGTAGGTGTGCAGGAGGCTGAAGGACCTGTGAATGAGACTCCAGGATATATGTAGGAGGGCTCTAGGACGTGTTCAGGAGTTCTGTAGGACTTTTTAAATAGGGCTGTAGGACGTGTGCAGGAGGGCAGTAGTACATGTACAAGAGTTTTGTAGGAAGTGTGCAGAAAGACTGTTGGATGTATAAAGGAGGGCTCTAGGACATGGGAATGAGGGCTCAGGTATGTGTGTTGGAGGGCTCAGGTACATGTATAGGAGGGCTGTAGGACGTTTGCAGGAGGGGTCTAGGACGTGTGTAGGAGTGCTCAAGGTTGTATGTAGGAGGGCTCTAGGATGTGTGTAGGAGGGTCTAGGACATGCGTAGATGGGCTGCAGGACTTTTGAATTACGGATCTAGGACGTGTGCAGGAGGGATATAGGACAGGTGTAAGAGGGTTCTAGTATGTGTGTAGGAGGGCTTTAAGACATGTGCAGGAGTACTCTAGGGCCTGTGTATGAATGCTCTTGGTAGTGTGTGGGAGGATCTAGGACGTGTGCAGGAGCCTGTAGGACGTGTGAAGGAGGGCTCTAAGACATATGTAGGAGGGCTCGGGGACGTGTGTAGGAGGGCTCTGGGCCATGTGTAGGAGGGCTGTATGATTTTGAAGGAGGGATGAAGGACGTGCGAACTAGGACTCTAGGACGTGTGCAGGAGGGTTGTAGGACGTGTGAAAGAGGGCTCTAGGTCTTGTGAAGGAGGGCTCAAGGATGTGAGCAGGAGGTGTGTGTGAATTGTGCAGGTGGGATGTAGGACATGGGCATGAGGGCTGTAGGATGTGTGTAGGAGGGCTGTGAGACGTGTGTAGGAGGATTGTTGGACATTTGCAGGTGGGTGGAGGATGTGTGAATGAGGGCTCTAGGACGTGTGGAGGAAGGCTCTGTGACGTTTGCAGGAGGGATATAGGACTTTTGCAAGATGGCTGTAAAACGTGTGCAGGAGGGCTCTAGGAAGTGTGTTGGAGGGCTCTGGGACATGTGTAGGAGGGCTGTAGGACGTGTGTGGGAGGGATATAGTATGTGTGTAGGAGGGCTCTAGGACGTTTTTGGAGGGCTCTAGGACGTGTGTAGGAGGGATTTATAACATGTATAGGTGGAATGTAGGACGTGTCAAGAAGGGCTCAAGGTCGTGTGCATGAGCGCTTTAAGACCTGTGCAGAGGGCTATAGGACGTGTGTAGGAGTGCTCCAATATGTATGTTGAGGGTTCTAGGATGTGTGTAGGAGATCTGCAGGACTTGTGTATTAAGGCTCTAGGATGTGTGCAGGAGAGATGTAGGACGGGTGAAGGAGGGCTCTAGTAAGTGTGTGGGAGTGCTCTAGTACATGTGTAGGAGGGATCTAGGAGTTGTGTAGGAGGGCTCTAGGACGTGTTAAGGAGGTCTGTAGGATGTGTGAAGTAGGGCTGTAGGACATGTGCAGGAGGGCTCTAGGTCCTGTTCAAGAGGGCTTTAAGATGTGTGCAAGAGGGTTTTAAGACGTGTGCAGGAGGGCTCTAGAACATGTGTAGGGGGGCTCAGGGATGTGTGGATATGGGCTGTAGGACTTGCTCAGGAGTTCTGTAAGACGTGTGCAGGAGGGTGTAGGATGTGTGCAGGAGAGCTCTAGGATATGTGTAGGAGTGCTCCAGTACGTGTGTACGAGGGCTCTTAGATGTGTTTAGGAGATTTCTAGGACATTTGTAGGAGGGCTGCAGGACTTGTGAATTAAGGCTCTAGTATATGTGCAGGAGGGATGTAGGACGTGTGAAGGTGCGCTCTAGCACGTGTGTACAAGGGGTTTATGACATGTGTAGGAGGACTCTAGGACATGTGTTGGAGGGCTCTTGGTTGTCTGTAGGAGGATCTAGGATGTGTGCTGTAGGGCTGTAGGACGAGTGAAGGAGTGCTCTAGGATGTGTGTAAGAGTTCTCCAGATTATGTGCAGGAGGGCTCTAGGTCGTGTTCAGGAGGGCTGTACGATGTTGAATGAGGGCTCTAGCATGTGTGTACGAGGGCTTTATGACATGTGCTGACGGGATCTAGGATCTGTGTAGGAGGGCTCTAGGATGTGTGTAGGAGGGATCCAGGATGTTTACAGAAAGGCTGTCAGACATGTTAAGGATGGCTCTAGGTTGTGTTTAGGAGGGCTCTCTAATTTGTGCAGGAAGTCTCTAGTACTTTTGCAGAAGGGTTGTAGGACATGTGCAGGAGGGCACTAGGACGTGTGTAGGAGGACTCTAGGACTTGTGTAGGAGGAATCTAGGACTTTTGCAGGATGGCTGTAGTACGTGTGAAGGAGGGCTCTCTTATGTGTGCAGGAGGGCTCTAGTACATTTGCAGGATGGTTGTAGGACATGTGCAAGAGGGCTCTAGGACATGTGTAGGAGGGCTGAAGGACGGGTTCTGGAGGTCTGTAGGATGTGTGAACTAGTGGGTAGGACGGGTGAAGGAGGGCTGTAGTACATGTGAAAGAGTGCTGTAGGATGTGTGCTGAAAAACTGTAGGACCTGTGTCAGAGGGCTCAGGGACGTGAGTAGGAGGGCTGTAGGATGTGTGTAGGAGGTGTGTAGGATGTGTGCAGGAAGGCTGTAGGACATGTGCAGGAGGGCTGTAGGACGAGTGCAGGAGAGCTCTAGGATATGTGTAGGAGTTTTCCAGGACGTGTGTAGGAGGGCTCTAATATGTGTTTAGGAGGGTTTTAGAACGTGTGTAGGAAGCCTGAAGGACTTGTGAAGGAGGGCTGTAGGATGTGCAGGAGGTCTCTAGAAGGTTTGTAAGATGGCTGTAGGACGTTGAAGGAGGGCTCTCTTATGTGTGCAAGAGGGTTCTAGTAACGTTGCAGGAAGGTTGAGGGCATGTGCCGGAGATATCTAGGACGTGTGTAGGAGGGCTGTAGGACATGTGTAGGAGGGCTGGTTGACTTGTAAGTGTGGACTGCAGGATGGGTGCAGGAGGGTTCAAGGACGTGCGTAGGAGGGCTGCAGGACTTGTGAATTAAGACTCTAGGATTGTGTAGGAGGTCTACAGGACTTGTGAATTAAGGCTCTAGCATGTGTCTGGAGGGATGTAGGATGGGTGAAGGAGGTCTCTAGCACATATGTACGAGTGGGTTATGACATGTGCAGGAGGACTCTAGGACATGTGTCGGAGGGCTCTTTGTTGTGTGTAGGAGGATCTAGGATGTGTGCTGGAGGGCTGTAGGACGTGTGAAGGAGAGCTCTAGCATATGTGTAAGAATGCTCCAGGACATGTGCTGGAGGGCTCTAGGTCGTGTGCAGGAGGGCTGTAGGATGTTTGAAGGAGGGCTCTAGCATGTGTGTACGAGGGCTTTATGACATGTGCTGGAGGTATCTAGGATCTGTGTTGGAGGGCTCTAGGAAGTGTGTAGGAGAGATCTAGGATGTTTGCAGAAGGGCTGTCAGACATGTTAAGGATGGCTCTAGAACTTGTGAAGGAGGGCTGTAGAACGTGTGCAGGAGGTCTCTAGAACTTGTGTAACATGGCTGTAGGACGTGTGAAGGACGGCTCTCTGATGTGTGCAGGAGGGCTCTAGTACCTTTGCAGAAGGTTGTAGGACATGTGCAGGAGGGCTCTTGGACGTGTTTAGGAGGGCTCTAGAATGTGTGTAGGAGGACTCTAGGATGTGTGTAGGAGGGCTGTAGTAATTTTGATGGAGGGCTGTAGGTGGTGTGGGGGAGGACTCTAGGACGTGTGCTGGAACGCTGTAGGATGGGTGAAGGAGGGCTCTCTGTTGTGTGTAGGAGGTCTCTAGTACCTTTGCAGGAGGGTTTTAGGACATGTGCAGGAGGGCTCTAGGACGTGTGTAGGAGGTATCTAGGCCATGTGTAGAAGGTCTGTATGACTTGTGAAGGAGGGCTGTAGGACATGTGCAGGAGGGCTCTAGGACATGCATAGGAGGGTTCTTGGAAGTGTGAGAGGTTCTAGGATGTGTGCAGGAGGGCTGTAGGGCTTTTTAAGGAGGTAACTAGGATGTGTGTAGGAGGGTTCTTGGATGTGTGTAGGAGGACTGCAGGAATTGTGAATTAAGATTCTAGGACATGTGTATAAAGGATGTAGAAGTGTGAAGGAGAACTTAAGGACGTGTGCAGGAGATCTTTAGGATGTGTGTAGAAGGGCTCTAATTCGTGTTTAGGAGGGATATGAGAAGTGTGTTGGAGGGCTCAATTACATGTGTACCTTGGCTGTAGGATTTGTGAAGGAGGGCTCAAGGACGTGTGTAGGACTGTAGGTGATGTGCAGGAGAACTCTAGAATGTGTGCATGAGAGCTTTAAGTCATGTGCAGGAGGGCTCTAGGACGTGTGTAGGAGGGCTCTATGACATGTGCACGAGGGTCTGTGACATGTGCAGGAGGGCTGAAAGAGGTGTGTACGAGGTGTGTAGCATGTGTGTAGGAGTGCTCTAACATGCATTTAGGAGAGATCTAAGAAGTGTGTAGTAGGGCGCTAAAACGTGTGTAGGAGGGCTGAAGAACATATGAATGAGAGCTCTATGATGTGTTTAGGAGGGCTCTGAACATGTGCAGGAGGTCTTTAGGGCGTGTGCAGGAGGGCTCTAAGACGTGTGCAGGAGGGGCCTAGGGCATGTGTAGGAGTGCTCCAGGATGTATGTAGGAGGGCTCTAGGACATGTGTAGGAGGGTCTAGGACATGAGTAGGAGGGCTGCAGGACTTGTGAACTAAGGATCTAGGAAGTGTGCAGGAGGGATGTAGGATGGGTGAAAGAGGGCTCTAGCATGTGTGTATGAGGGCTTTATGTCATGTGCAGGAGGACTGTAGGACCTGTGTAGTAGGGCTCTTGGTTGTGTGTAGGAGGATGTAGGATGTGTGCAGGAGGGCTGTAGGATATGGGAAAGAGGGCTCTCGGACATATGTTGTAGGGCTCTAGGACTTGTGTAGGAGGGCTCTGGGATATGTGCAGGAGGGTTGTAGGACTTTTGAAGGAGGGCTGAAGGACGTGTGAAATAGGACTCTAGGAAATATGCAGGAGGGTTGTAGGACGTGTGAAAGAGGGCTCTAGGTCTTGTGGAGGAGGGCTTAAAGATGTGAGCAGGAGGTATGTGTGAATTGTGCAGGGGTTATGTAGGACGTGTGCATGAGGGCTGTAGCACGTGTGTAGGAGAGCTTTAGGACGTGTGTAGGAGGGTTGTAGGACCTTTGCAGGAGGGTGGAGGTTGTGTGAATGAGGGATCTAGGACGTTTGCAGGATGGCTGTAAAATGTGTACAGGAGGGCTCTTGGAAGTGTGCTGGGGGGCTCTGGGACGTGAGTAGGACTGCTGTAGGAAACTTAAATGCAGGTCCAAAGATGTGTGCAAGAGGTCTGTGTGAATTGTACAGGAGTGATGTAGAATTTGTGAAGGAGAGCTCAAGCAATGTGCAGGAAGTCTCTATGATGAGTGCAGGAGTGCTGTTGGAAATGTGCATGAGGGCTCTATGACATGTGTAGGAGGGCTCTAGGATGTATGTAGGAGGGATCTAGTACATGATTTGGAGGGATCTAAGACATGTGTAGGAGGGCTCTACGACAAATTTAGAAGGGTTGAAGGATATGTGAAGAGGGCTGTAGGATGTGTGAAGGAGGGCTCAAGGATGTGTGCTAGAGGACTGTAGGTCGTGTTCAGGAGAACTCTAGGATGTGTGCAGGAGAGCTTTATGTCATGTGCAGGAGGGCTCTAGGACGTGTGTAGGAGGCTCCACGTCGTTTGCAGAAGGGCTCTATGATGTGTGCACGATGGCTCTTGACATGTGCAGGAGGGCTGAAAGAGGTGTGTAGGCGGTCTGTAGCACGTTTGTAGGAGTGCTCTAGTATGTGTATAGGAGGGAACGAAAATGTGTGTAGTAGGGTGCTAAAACGTTTGTAGGACGGCTGTACAATGTGAATGAGAGCTCTACGATGTGTTGAGGAGGGCTCTGGGACATGTGCCGGAGGTCTGTAGGACGTGTGCAGGAGGGTTCTAAGATGTGTGCAGGAGGGGTCTAGGACCTGTGTAGGAGTGCTCCAGGACGTATGTAGGAGAGCTCTAGGACGTGTGTAGGAGGGTCTAGGACATGCGTAGGAGGGCTGCAGGACTTGTAAATTAAAGGTCTAGGACGTGTGCAGGAGCGATGTAGGACGGCTGAAAGAGTGCTCTACCATGTGTGTACGAGTGCTTTATGACATGTGCAGGAGGACACTAGGGCCTGTGTAGGAGGGCTCTTGTTGTGTGTCGGAGGATCTAGGACGTGTGCAGGAGGTTGTAGGACGTGTAATCAAGGGCTGTAGGACATGAGTAGGAGGGCTCTAGGACGTATGTAGGAGCGCTGTAGGACTTCTGATGGAGGGCTGTAGGATGTGTGAAGTAAGAATCTAGGACGTTTGCAGGAGGGTTGTAGGACGTGTGAAAGAGGGCTCTAGGTCTTGTGAAGGAGGACTCAAAGATGTGAGCAGGAGGTAAGTGTGAATTGTGCATGCCGGATGTAGGACGTGTGCATGAGGGCTATAGGACGTGTGTAGGAGGGCTTTAGGACGTGTGTAGGAGGGTTGTAGGACCTTTGCAGGAGGGTGGAGGGTGTGTGAAGGAGGGCTCTAGGACGTGTGGAGGAGGGCTCTGTGACGTGTGCAGGAGGGATCTAGGACGTTTGCAGGATGGCTGTAAAACGTGTGCAGGAGGGCTCTAGGAAGTAGGTTGGAGGGCTCTAGGACATGTGTAGGAGGGCTCAAGGACATGTGTAGGAGGTCTCTGGGACATGTGTAGGAGGGCTGTAGGATGTGTGTAGGAGGGCTCTAGGATGATTTTCGGAGGGCTATAGGACGTGTGTAAGAGGGCATTATGACGTGTATAGGAGGAATGTAGCACGTGTCAAGTAGGGCTCTATGTCATGTGCAAGAGGGTTTTAAGACGTGTGCAAGAGGGCTATAAGATGTGTGCAGGAGGGCTCTAGGACCTGTGTAGGAGGCCTCAGGGACATGTGGAGGTGGGCTGTGGGACGTGGTCAGGAGTTCTGTAAGACGTGTGCAGGGGAGTGTAGTATGTGTGCAGGGGAGCTGTAGGATATGTGTAGGAGTGCTCCAGGACATGTGCAGGACGGGTCTAATTCATGTGCAGAAAGGCTGTAGGACGTATTGAGGAGGCCTCTAGCACGTATGTACGAGGGCTTTATGACACGGGCGGGAGGGATCTAGGATCTGTGTAGGACAGCTCTAGGATGTGTGTAGGAGCGCTGTAGGACTTTTGATGGAGGGCTGAAGGACGTGTGAGATAGGACTCTAGGACGTTTGCAAGAGGGTTGTAGGTCGTGTGAAATTGGGCTCTAGGTCTTGTGAAGGAGGGCTCTAGGACATCTGTGGTAGGGCTCTAGGTCGTGTGTATGATGATTCTGAGATATGGTTAGGAGGGCTGTAGGAATTTTGAAGGAGGGCTGAAGGACGTGTGAAGTAGGAGTCTAGGACGTGTGCAGGAGGGTTGTAGTACGTGTGAAAGAGTGCTCTAGGTCTTGTGAAGGAGGACTCAAAATGTGAGCAATAGGTATGTGTGAATTGTGAAGGCCGAATGTAGGACGTGTGCATGAGGGCTGTAGGACGTGTGTAGGAGGGTTGTAGGACTTTGCAGGAGAGTGGAGCATGTGTGAAGGAGGGCTCTAGGACGTGTGGAGGAGGGTTCTGTGACGTGTGCAGGAGGGATCTAGGATGTTTGCAGGATGGCTGTAAAACGTGTGCAGGAGGGCTCTAGGAAGTGGGTTGGAGGGCTCTAGGACATGCATAGGTGTGCTCTAGGACATGTGTAGGAGGGCTGTAGGATGTGTGTAGGAGGGCTCTAGGATGTTTTTCTGAGGGATATAGGACGTGTGTAGGAGGGCTTCATGACATGTATAGGAGGAATGTACCACGTGTCAAGTGGGCTCTAGGTCATGTACAAGAGGGCTTTAAGAAGTGTGCAAGAGTGCTTTAAGATGTGTGCAGGAGGGCTCTAGGACCTGTGTAGGAGGCCTCAGGGACATGTGGAGGAGGGCTGTGGGATGTGTTCAGGATCTCTGTAAGACGTGTGCAGGGGGGTGTAGGATGTGTGCAGGAGAGCTGTAAGATATGTGTAGGAGTGCTCCAGGATTTGTGTAGGAGGTCTATAGGATGTGTTTAGGATGGTCCTAGGAAGTGCGTAGGAGGGCGGCAGGACTTGTGAATTAAGGCTCTGGGATGTGTGCCAGAGGTATGTAGGATGGGTGATGGAGGGCTCTAGCACGAGTTTATGAGAGGTTTATGACATGTGCAGAAGCACTGTAGGACATGTGTAGGAGGGCTCTTGGTTGTGTGAAGGAGGATTTAGGATGTGTGCTGGAGGGCTGTAGGACGTGTGAAGGAGAGCTCTAGGATGTGTGTAGGAGTGCTCCAGGACATGTGCAGGAGGGCTCTAATTCGTGTGCAGGAGGTCGGTAGGACGTGGGAAGGAGGCCTCTAGCACATGTGTACGAGGGCGCTATGACACATGCGGGAGGGATCAAGGATCTGTGTAGGAGGGCTCTAGGATGTGTGTAGAAGGGATCTAGGATGATTGCAGAAGGGCTGTCAGACATGTCAAGGATGTCTCTACGACGTGTTTAGGAGGACGTGTATAGGAGGGCTCCAGGTCCTTTGCAGAAGGGCTCTATGATGTTTGCACGATGGCTCTTGACATGTGTAGGAGAACTGAAAGAGGTGTGTAGGCGGTCTGTAGCACGTGTGTAGGAGTGCTCTTGTACGTGTATAGGAGGGATCTAAGATGTGTGTAGTAGGGTGCTAAGACGTGTGTAGGACGGATGTACAACATGAATGAGAGCTCTACGATGTGTTGAGGAGGGCTCTGGGACATGTGCAGGAGGTCTGTAGGACGTGTGCAGGAGGGTTCTAAGACGTGTGCCGGAGGGGTTAGGACGTGTGTAGGAGTGCTCCAGGACGTATGTAGGAGAGCTCTAGGACATGTGTAGGAGGGTCTAGGAAATGCATAGTAGGGCTGCAGGACTTGTGAATTAAGGATCTAGAACTTGTGCAGGAGGGATGTAGGACGCTTGAAAGAGGGCTCTAGCATGTGTGTACGAGGGCTTTATGACATGTGCAGGAGGACTCTAGGGCCTGTGTAGGAGGTCTCTTGATTGTGTGTCGGAGGATCTAGGATGTGTGCAGGAGGTGTAGGACGTGTAAAGGAGGGCTCTAGGACACCGTAGGAGGGCTCTAGGACGTGTGCAGGAGGGTTGTAGGACCTGTGAAAGAGGGCTCTAGGCCTTGTGATGGAGGACTCAAAGATGTGAGCAGGAGGTATGTGTGAATTGTGCAAGCCGGATGTAGGACGTGTGCATGAGGGCTGTAGGACGTGTGTAGGAGGGCTCTAGGACGTGGGGAGATTGGCTCTGTGACGTGTGCAGGAGGGATCTAGGACATTTGCAGGATGGCTGTAAAACGTGTGCAGGAGGGCTCTAGGAAGTGGTTTTGAGGGCTCTAGGACATGTGTAGGAGGGCTCTAGGACATGTGTAGGAGGGCTCTGGGACATGTGCAGGAGGTCTGTAGGATGTGTGCATCCTGGTTCTAAGACGTGTGCAGGAGGGGTCTAGGACGTGTGTAGGAGTGCTCCAGGACCTATGTAGGTGAGCTCTAGGACGTGTGTAGGGGGGTCTAGGACATGCATAGGAGGGCTGCAGTACTCCTGAATTAAGGATCTAGAACTTGTGCAGGAGGGAAATAGGACAGGTGAAAGAGGGCTCTAGATGTGTGTACGTGGGCTTTATGACATGTGCAGGAGGACTCTAGGATCTGTGTAGGAGTGCTCTTTGTTGTGTGTAGGAGAATCTAGGACCTGTGCAGGATGGCTGTAGGACTTGTGAAGGAGGGCTCTAGTACATGTGTGGTACGGCTCTTGGTCATGTGTAGGAGGATTCTGGGATATGGTTAGGAGGGCTGTAGCCATTTTGTAGGAGGGCTGAAGGATGTGTGGAGTAGGACTCTACGGTGTGTGCAGGAGGGGTTGTAGTACGTGTGAAAGAGTGCTCTAGTACTTGTGAAGGCGGACTCAAAGATGTGAGCAGGAGGTATGTGTGAATTGTGCATGCCGGATGTAGGACGTGTGCATGAGGGCTGTAGGACATGTGTAGGAGGGCTTTTGAATGTGTGTAGGAGGGTTGAAGGACTTTGCAGGAGAGTGGAGGATGTGTGAAGGAGGGCTCTAGGATGTGTGGAGGAGGGCTTTATGAAGTGAATAGGAGGAATGTAGGACATATCAAGTAGGGCTCTAGATTGTTTGCAAGAGGGCTTTAAGACGTGTATAGGAGGAATGTAGCACGTGTCAAGTAGGGCTCTAGGTCATGTGCATGAGGTTTTTAAGACATGTGCAAGAGGGCTTTAAGATGTTTGCAGGAGGGCTCCAGGACCTGTGTAGGTGGCCTCAGGGACATGTGGAGGAGGGCTGTGGGACGTGTTCAGGAGGTCTGTAAGACGTGTGCAGGGGGTGTACGATGTGTGCAGGAGAGCTGTAGGATATGTGTAGGAGTGCTCCAGGACGAGTATAGGAGGTTTCTAGGATGTGTTTAGGAGGGTTCTAGGACGTGCGTAGGAGGGCGGCAGGACTTGTGAATTAAGGCTCTAGGATGTGTGCCGGAAGGATATAGGATGGGTGAAGGAGGGCTCTAGGATGTGTGGAGGAGGGCTTTATGAAGTGTATAGGAGGAATGTAGGACCTGTAAAGTAGGTCTCTAGGTTGTTTGCAAGAGGGCTTTAAGACATGTACAAGAGGGTTTTAAGACCTGTGCAGGAGGGCTCTAGGAAGTGTGTAGGAGGGCTCAGGGACGTGCATAGTAGGACTGTAGAATGTGTGCAGGAGGTCTGTAGGATGTGCAGTAGGGCTGTAGGACATGTGCAGGAGGGTCTATGACGTGTGTAGGAGTGCTCCCTGACGTTTGTAGGAGTGCTCTAGGAAGTGTGTAGGAGGGCTTTATGATGTGCATAGGAGGAATGTAGCACGTGTCAAGTAGTGCTCTAGTTCCTGGTCAAGAGGGCTTTAAGACGTGTGCAAGAGGGCTTTAATATGTGTGCAGGAGGGCTCTAGGACCTGTGTAGGAGGCCAGAGGGACATGTGGAGGAGGAATGTAGAATGTGTGCATGAGGTCTGTAGGATGTGCAAGAGTGCTGTAGGACATGTGCAGGAGGGGTCTAGGACATGTGTAGGAGTGCTCCAAGGCGTTTGTAAGAGGGCTCTAGGACCTGTGTAGGAGCGTCTAGGACATGGAGGGCTGAAGGACGTGTGAAGTAGGACTCTAGGATGTGTGTAGGAGGGTTGTAGGACGTGTGAAAGAGGGCTCTAGGTCTTGTGAAGGAGGACTCAAAGATGTGAGCAGGAGGTATGTGTGAATTGTGCAGGCCGGATGTGGCTGTAGGATGTGTGTAGGAGGGCTTTAGGACGTGTGTAGGAGGGTTGTAGGACCTTTGCAGGAGGGTGGAGGATGTGTGAAGGAGGGCTCTAGGACGTGTGGAGGAGGGCTCTGTGACATGTGCAGGAGGGATCTAGGACTTTTGCAGGATGGCTGTAAAACGTGTGCAGGAGGGCTCTAGGAAGTGGGTTGGAGGGCTCTAGGACATGTGTAGGAGGGCTTGGGACATGTGTAGGAGGGCTGTAGGATGTTTGTAGGAGGGCTCTACGATGTTTTTTGGAGGGATCTAGGAGGTGTGTAGGAGGGCTTTATGACGTGTATAGGAGGAATGTAGCACGTGTCAAGTAGGGCTCTAGGTCATGTGCAAGAGTGCTTTAACGTGTGCAAGAGGGCTTTAAGATGTTTGCAGGAGGGCTCTAGGACCTGTGTAGGAGGCCTCCGCGACATGTGGAGGAGGGCTGTGAGACGTGTTCAGGAGGTCGGAATGAGGTGTGCAGGGGGGTGTAGGATGTGTGCAGGAGAGCTGTAGGATATGTGTAGGAGTGCTCCAGGATGTGTATAGGTGGCCTCTAGGATGTGTTTAGGAGGGTTCTAGGACATGCGTAGGAGGGCAGCAGGACTTGTGAATTAAGGCTCTAGGATGTGTGCCCGAGGGATGTAGGATGGGTGAAGGAGGGCTCTAGAACGAGTGTACGAGAGGTTTATGAAATGTGCAGAAGCACTCTAGGACATGTGTAGGTGGGCTCTTGGTTGTGTGAAGGAGGATTTAGGATTTGTGCTGGAGGGCTGTATGAAGTGTGAAGGAGAGCTCTAGGATTTGTGTATGTGTTCTCCAGGACATGTGCAGGAGGGCTCTAATTCGTGTGCAGGAGGGCTGTAGGACGTGGGAAGGAGGCCTCTAGCACGTGTGCACGAGGGCTTTATGACACGGGCAGGAGGGATCTAGGATCTGTGTAGGAGGGCCCTAGGATGAGTGTAGAAGGGATCTAGGATGTTTGTAGGATGGCTGTCAGGCATGTTAAGGATGTCTCTAGGACGTGTTTAGGTGGGCTCTCTGATGTGTGCAGAGGTCTCTACCACCTTTGCAGGAGGGTTGTAGGACATGTACTGGAGGGCACTAGGACGTGCGTAAGAGGACTCCAGGATGTGTGTAGGAGGTCTCAGGGATGTGGGGCGGGCTGTAGTTGTGTGTGCAGGAAGTCTGTAGGACATGTGCAGGAGGGTTGTAGGATGTGTGCAGGAGAGTTCTAGGATGTGTGTAGTCGTGCTCCAGAATGTGTGTAGGAGGGCTCTAGTATGTGTGTAGGAGGGTTCTAGGACGTGCGTTAGAGGGCTGCAGGACTTGTGAATTAAGGCTCTAGAACATGTGCAGAAGGGATGTAATACGTGTGAAGGAGAACTGAAGGACGTGTGCAGGAGATCACTAGGATGTGTGTTGGAGGGCTCTAATATGTGTTTAGGAGTTTTCTAGGAAGTGTGTAGGAGGGCTCAATTACATGTGAACCAGGGCTGTAGGATTTGTGAAGGAGGGCTCAAGGACGTGTGCTAGAGGACTGTAGGTCGTGTTCAGGAGAACTCTAGGATGTGTGCAGGACAGCTTTATATCATGTGCAGGAGGGCTCTAGGACGTGTGTAGGAGGGCTCCAGGTCGTTTGAAGAAGGGCTCTATGATGTGTGCACGATGGCTCTTGACATGTGCAGGAGGGCTGAAAGAGGTGTGTAGGCTGTCTGTAGCCTGTGTGTAGGAGTGCTCTAGTATGTGTATAGGAGGGATCGAACATGTGTGTAGTAGGGTGCTAAAACGTGTGTAGGACGGCTGTACAACGTGAATGAGAGCTCTACGATGTGTTGAGGAGGGCTCTGGGACATGTGCAGGAGGTCTGTACGACGTGTGCAGGAAGGTTCTAAGAAGTGTGCAGGAGGGGACGAGGACGTCTGTAGCAATGCTCCAGGACGTATGTAGGAGAGCTCTAGGATGTGTGTAGGAGGGTCTAGGACATGCATAGGGGGGCTGCAGGACTTGTGAATTAAGGATCTAGAACTTGTGCAGGAGGGATGTAGGTCGGGTGAAAGAGGGTTCTAGATGTGTGTACGTGGGCTTCATGACATGTGCAGGAGGACTCTAGAATCTGTGTAGGAGTGCTCTTTGTTGTGGGTAGGAGGTGTGCAGGAGGGCTGTAGGACTTGTGAAGGAGGGCTCTATGACATGTGTGGTAGGGCTCTAGGTCGTGTGTAGGAGGATTCTGGGATATGGTAGGAGGGCTGTAGGACTTTTGAAGGAGGGCTGAAGGACGTGTGAATTAGTACTCTAGGACGTGTGCAGGAGGGTTTAGGACGTGTGAAAGAGTTCTCTAGGTCTTGTGAAGGAAGACTCAAAGATGTGAGCAAGAGGGATGTGTGAATTGTGCAGGCCGGATGTAGGACGTGCGCATGTGGGCTGTGGACGTGTGTAGGAGGGCTTTAGGACATATGTAGGAGGGTTGTAGGACCTTTGCAGGAGGGTGGAGGATGTGTGAAGGAGGGCTCTAAGACGTGTGGAGGAGGGCTCTGTGACGTGTGCAGGAGGGATCTAGGACGTTTGCAGGATGGCTGTAAAACGTGTGCAGGAGGGCTCAAGGAAGTGGGTTGGAGGGCTCTAGGACATGTTTAGGAGGGCTCTAGGACATGTGTAGGAGGGCTCTGGAACATGTGTAGGAGGGCTGTAGGATGTGCGTAGGAGGGCTATAGGATGTTTTTCGGAGGGCTATAGAACGTGTGTAGGAGGGCTTTATGACGTGTACAGGAGGAATGTAGCAAGTGTCAAGTAGTGCTCTAGGTCATGTGCAAGAGGGCTTGAAGACATGTGCAAGAGGGCTTTAAGATGTTTGCACGAGGGCTCTAGGTCTGTGTAGGAGGCCTCAGGGACATGTGGAGGAGTGCTGTGTGACGTGTTCAGTAGGTCTGTAAGACGTGGGTAGGGGGGTGTAGGGTGTGTGCAGGAGAGCTGTAGGATATGTGTATGAGTGCTCCAGGACGTGTGTAGGAGGTCTCTAGGATTTGTTTAGGAGGGTTCTAGGACATGAGTAGGAGGGCGGCAGGACTTGTGAATTAAGTCTCTAGGGTGTGTGCCGGAGGGATGTAGGATGGGTGAAGGAGGGCTCTAGCACGAGTGTATGAGAAGTTTATGACCTGTGCAGAAGCACTCTAGGACATGTGTAGGAGGGCTCTTGGTTGTGTGAAGGAGGATTTAGGATGTGTGCTGGAGGGCTTTAGGACTTGTGAAGGAGGGCTTTGAACGTGTGTAGGAGGGTTGTAGGACTTTGCAGGAGAGTGGAGAATGTGTGAAGGAGGGCTCTAGGATGTGTGGAGGAGGGCTTTATGAAGTGTATAGGAGGAATGTAGGACGAGTCAAGTAGGGCTCTAGGTTGTTTGCAAGAGGGCTTTAAGACGTGTGCAAGAGGGTTTTAAGACGTGTGCAGGAGGGCTCTAGGATGTGTGTAGGAGTGCTCAGGGACGTGTACATGAGGACTGTAGAATGTAAGCAGGAGGTCTGTAGGATGTGCAAGAGGGCTGTAGGACATGGGCAAGAGGGGGCTAGGACGTGTGTAGGAGTGTTCCAGGACGTTTGTAGGAGGGCTCTAGGACGTGTGTAGGAGGGTCTAGGACATGCGTGGGAGAGCTGCAGGACTTGTGAATTAAGGGTATAGGACGTGTGCAGGAAGGATGTAGGATGGCTGAAAGAGGACTCTAGCATATGTGTACGAGGGCTTTATGACATGTGCAGGAGGACTCTACGATCTGTGTAGGAGGTCTCTTGGTTGCGTGTAGGTGGGCTTTTAGACTTTTGATGGAGGGCTGAAGGACGTGTGAAGTAGGGCTCTAGGACGTTTGCAGGAGGGTTGTAGGACATGTGAAAGAGGGCTCTAAGTCTTGTGAAGGAGGCATCAAAGATGTGAGCAGGAGGCATGTGTGAATTGTGCAGGCGGGATGTAGAACGTGTGCATGAGGGCTGTAGGATGTGTGTAGGAGGGCTTTAGGACGTGTGTAGGAGGGTTGTAGGACCTTCGCAGCAGGGAGGAGGATGTGTGAAGATGAGCTCTAGGATGTGTGTAGGAGTGCTCCAGGACATGTGCAGGAGGGCTCTAATTCGTGTTCAGGAGGGCTGTAGGACATGGGAATGAGGCCTCTAGCACGTGTGTATGAGGGCTTTATGACACGTGCGGGAGGGATCTAGGATCTGTGTAGGAGGGCTCTAGGATGTGTGTAGAAGGCACCTAGGATGATTGAAGAAGGGCTGTCAGTCATGTTAAGGATATCTCTAGGACGTGTTTAGGAGGGGTCTCTGATGTGTGCAGAGGTCTCTAGCACGTTTGCAGGAGGGTTGTAGGACATGTAGAGGAGGGCACTACGACGTGTGTAGGAGGGCTCCAGGATGTGTGTAGGAGGGCTCAGGGATAAGGGGCAGGCTGTCGGGTGTGTGCAGGAGGTCTGTAGGGCATGTGCTGGAGGGTTGTAGGACGTGTGCAGTAGAGCTCTAGGACGTGTGTAGTCGTGCTCCAGGATGTGTGTAGGAGGGCTCTAGTATGTGTGTAGGAGGGTTCTAGGACGTGTGTTAGAGGGCTGCAGGACTTGTGAATTAAGGCTCTAGGACATGTGCAGAAGGGATGTAGGACGTGTGAAGGAGAGCTGCAGGAGGTGTGCAGAAGATCACTAGGATGTGTGTGGGAGGGCTCTAATACGTGTTTAGGAGGGATCTAGGATGTGTGTAGGAGGGCTAAATTACATGTGTACCAGGGCTGTAGGATTTGGGACGGAGGGCTCAAGGACGTGTGCTAGAGGACTGTTGGTAGTGTTCAGATCAATAGGATGTGTGCAGGAGAGCTTTATGTCATGTGCAGGATGGCTCTAGGACGTATGTAGGAGGCTCCAGGTCGTTGGCAGAAGGGCTCTATGATGTGTGTACGATGGCTCTTGACATGTGCAGGAGGGCCGAAAGAGGTGTGTAGGCGTTCTGTACCACGTGTGTAGAAGTGCTCTAATATGTGTATAGGAGGGATCGAAGATGTGTGTAGTAGGGTGCTAAAACGTGTGTAGGACGGCTGTACAACGTGAATGAGCGCTCTACGATGTGTTGAGGAGGGTTCTGGGACATGTGCAGGAGGTCTGTAAGATGTGTGCAGGAGGGGTCTAGGACGTGTGTAGGAGTGCACCAGGACGTATGTAGGAGAGCTCTAGGACATGTGTAGGAGGGTCTAGGACATGCATAGGAGGGCTGTAGGACTTGTGAATTAAGGATCTAGAACTTGTGCAGGAGGGATATAGGACAGGTGAAAGAGGGCTCTAGATGTGTGTACATGGGCTTTATGATATGTGCAGGAGTACTCTAGGATATGTGTAGGAGTGCTCTTTTTTGGGTGTAGGAGGATCTAGGATGTGTGCAGGAGGGCTGTAGGACTTGTGAAGGAGGGCTCTAGGACATGTGTGGTAGGGCTCTAGGTCGTATGTAGGAGGATTCTGGGATATGGTTAGGAGGGCTGTAGGTATTTTGAAGGAGGGCTGAAGGATGTGTGAAGTAGGACTCTAGGGCGTGTGCAGGAGGGGTTGTAGTACGTGTGAAAGAGTGCTCTAGTTCTTGTGAAGGAGGACTCAAAGATGTGAGCAGGCGTTATGTGTGAATTGTGCAGACCGGATGTAGGACGTGTGCATGAGGGCTGTAGGACGTGTGTAGGAGTGCTTTTGAACGTGTGTAGGAGGGTTGAAAAACTTTGCAGGAGAGTGAAGGATGTGTGAAGGATGGCTCTAGGATATGTGGAGGATGGCTTTATGAAGTGTATAGGAGGAATGTAGGACATGTCAAGTAGGGCTCTAGATTGTTTGCAAGAGGGCTATAAGACGTGTACAAGAGGGTTTTAAGACATGGCAGGAGGCGTCTAGGATGTGTGTACGAGGGCTCTAGGATGTGTGTAGAAGGGATCTAGGATGATTGAGGAAGGGCTGTCAGACATGTTAAGGATGTCTCTAGGACATGTTTAGGAGGGCTCTCTGATGTGTGCAGAGGTCTCTAGCACCTTTGCAGTAGGGTTGTAGGACATGTACAGGAGGGCACTAGGACGTGTGTAGGAGTGCTCCAGGTGTGTGTAGGAGGGCTCAGGGACGTGGGGCGGGCTGTAGAGTGTGTGCAGGAGGTCTGTAGGTCATGTGCAGGAGGGTTGTAGGACGTGTGCAGGAGAGCTCTAGGACGTATGTAGTCGTGCTCCAGGATGTGTGTAGGAGGGCTCTAGTATGTGTGTAGGAGGGTTCTAGGACGTGCGTTAGAGGACCGCAGGACTTGTGAATTAAGGCTCTAGGACATGTGCAGAAGGGATGTAGGACGTGTGATTGAGAGCTGCAGGACGTGTGCAGGAGATCACTAGGATGTGCGTGTGAGGGCTCTAATACGTGTTTAGGAGGGATCTAGGAAGTGTGTAGGAGGGCTCAATTACGTGTGTACCAGGGCTGTAGGATTTGGGAAGGAGGGCTCAAGGACGTGTGCTAGAGGACTGTAGGTCATGTTCAGAACTCTAGGATGTGTGCAGGAGAGCTTTATGTCATGTGCAGGAGGGCTCTAGGACGTGTGTAGGAGGCTCCACGTCGTTTGCAGAAGGGCTCTATGATGTGTGCACGATGGCTCTTGACATGTGCAGGAGGGCTGAAAGAGGTGTGTAGGCGGTCTGTAGCACGTGTGTAGGAGTGCTCTAGTATGTGTACAGGAGGGATCTAAGATATGTGTAGTAGGGTGCTTAAACGTGTGTAGGACGGCTGTACAACGTGAATGAGAGCTGTACGATGTGTTGAGGAGGGCTCTGGGACAAGTGCAGGAGGTGTGTAGGACATGTACAGTAGGGATCTAAGACGTGTTTAGGAGTGCTCCAGGATGTATGTAGGAGAGCTCTAGGACGTGTGTAGAAGGGTCTAGGACATGTATAGGAGGGCTGCACGACTTGTGAATTAACGATCTAGAACTTGTGCAGGAGGGATGTAGGAGGGTGAAAGAGGGCTCTAGATATGTGTATGTGGGCTTTATGACATGTGCAGGAGGGCTCTAGGATCTGTGTAGGGGTGCTCTTTGTTGTGTGTACAGGGATCTAGGACGTGTGCAGGAGGGCTGTAAGACTTGTGAAGGAGGGCTCTAGGACATGTGTTGTAGGGCTCTAGGTCGTGTGTAGGAGGATTCTGGGATATGGTTAGGAGGTCTGTAGGTATTTTGAAGGAGGGCTGAAGGATGTGTGAAGTAGGACTCTAGGGCGTGTGCAGGAGGGGTTGTAGGACGTGTGAAACAGTGCTCTAGTTCTTGTGAAGGAGGACTCACAGATGTGAGCAGGAGGTATGTGTGAATTGTGCAGGCCGGATGTAGGACGTGTGCATGAGGGCTGTAGGACGTGTGTAGGAGTGCTTTTGAACGTGTGTAGGAGGGTTGAAAAACTTTGCAGGAGAGTGAAGGATGTGTGAAGGATGGCTCTAGGATATGTGGAGGATGGCTTTATGAAGTGTATAGGAGGAATGTAGGACATGTCAAGTAGGGCTCTAGATTGTTTGCAAGAGGGCTATAAGACGTGTGCAAGAGGGTTTTAAGACATGGCAGGAGGCATCTAGGATGTGTGTAGGAGGGCTCAGGGTCAAGTGTAGCAGGACTGTAGAATGTGTGCAGGAGGTCTGTAGGATGTGCACGGGGGCAGTAGGACATGTGCAGGAGGGGGCTAGGACGTGTGTAGGAGTGCTACAGGACATTTGTCAGAAGGCTCTAGTTCGTGTGTATGAGGGTCTAGGACATGCGTAGGAGGGCTGCAGGGCTTGTGTATTAAGGATCTAGGACGTGTGCATTAGGGATATAGGATGGCTGAAAGAGGGCTCTAGCATGTGTGTACGAGGGCTTTATGACATGTGCAGGAGGACTCTAGGGCCTGTGTAGGAGGGCTCTTGGTTGTGTGTCGGAGGATCTAGGACGTGTGCAGGAGGATGTAGGACGTGTAGTGGAGGGCTGTAGGACATGTGTAGGAGGGCTCTAGGACATGTGTAGGAGGGCTGTTGGACTTTTGATGGAAGTCTGAAGGACGTGTGAAGTAGGACTCTAGGACGTGTGCAGGAGGGTTGTAGGACGTGTGAAATTTTGCTCCAGGTCATGTGAAGGAGGAATCAAAGATGTGAGCAGGAGGTATGTGTGAATTGTGCAGGCCGGATGTAGGACGTTTGCATGAGGGCTGTAGGACGTGTGTAGGAGGGCTTTTGAATGTGTGTAGGAGGGTTGTAGGACTTTGCAGGAGAGTGGAGGATGTGTGAAGGAGGGCTCTAGGATGTGTGGAGGAGGGCTTTATGAAGTGTATAGGAGGAATGTAGGACGAGTCAAGTAGGGCTCTAGGTTGTTTGCAAGAGGCTTTTAAGACGTGTGCAAGAGGGTTTTAAGACGTGTGCAGGAGGGCTCTAGGATGTGTGTAGGAGGGCTCAGGGACGTGTACAGGAGGACTGTAGAATGTGTGCAGGAGGTCTGTAGGATGTGCAAGAGGGCTGTAGGACATGTGCAGAAGGGGGCTAGGACGTGTGTTCGAGTGCTCCGGGTTGTTTGTAGGAGGTCCCTAGGACGTGTGTAGGAGGGTCTAGGACATGTGTAGGAGGGCTGCAGGACTTGTGAATTAAGGGTCTAGGACGTGTGTAGGTAGGATGTAGGAAGGCTGAAAGAGGGCTCTAGCATGTGTGTATGAGGGCTTTATGACATGTGCAGGAGGACTCTAGGGCCTGTGTAGGAGGGCTCTTGGTTGTGTGTCGGAGGATCTAGGACGTGGGCAGGAGGTTGTAGGACGTGTAATGGAGGGCTGTAGGACATGTGTAGGAGGGCTTTATGACCTGTATAGGTGGGCTTTAGGAATTTTGATGGAGGGCTGAAGGACATGTGAAGTAGGACTCTAGGACGTGTGCAGGAGGGTTGTAGGACGTGTGATAGAGGTCTCTAGGTCTTGTGAAGGAGGACTCAAAGATGTGAGCAGGAGGTATGTGTGAATTGTGCAGGCCGGATATACGACGTGTGCATGAGGGCTGTATGACGTGTGTAGGAGGGCTTTAGGACGTGTGTAGGAGGGTTGTAGGACCTTTGCAGGAGGGTGGAGGATGTGTAAAGGAGGGCTCTAGCACGTGTGGAGGAGGGCTCTGTGACGTGTGCAGGAGGGGTCTAGGACGTTTGCAGGATGGCTGTAAAACGTGTGCAGGAGGGCTCTAGGAAGTGGGTTGAAGGGCTCTAGTACATGTGTAGGAGGGCTCTGGGACATGTGTAGGAGGGCTATAGGACGTGTGTAGGAGGGCATTATGATGTGTATAGGAGGAATGTAGCACGTGTCAAGTAGGGCTCTAGGTCATGTACAAGAGAGCTTTAAGACATGTGCAAGAGGGCTTTAAGATGTGTGCAGGAGGTCTCTAGGACCTGTGTAGGAGGCCTCAGTGACATGTGATGGAGGGCTGTGGGATGTGTTCAGGAGGTCTGTAAGACATGTGCAGCGGTGTGTAGGATGTGTGCAGGAGAGCTGTAGGATATATGTAGGAGTGCTCCAGGACGTGTGTAGGAGGTCTCTAGGATGTGTTTAGTAGGGTGCTAGGACGTGCGTAGGAGGGCGGCAGGACTTGTTAATTAAGGCTCTAGGTTGTGTGCCGGAGGGATGTAGGATGGGTGAAGGAGGGCTCTAGCACGAATGTATGAGAGGTTTATGACATGTGCAGAACCACTGTAGGACATTTGTAAGAGGGCTCTTGGTTGTGTGAAGGAGGATTTAGGATGTGTGCTGGAGGACTGTAGGACGTGTGAAGGAGAGCTCTAGGATGTGTTTAGGAGTGCTCCAGGACATGTGCAGGAGGGCTCTAATTCGTGTGCAGGAGGGCTGTAGGACGTGGGAATGAGGCCTCTAGCACGGGTGTACGAGGCCTTTATGACACGTGCGGGAGGGATCTAGGATCTTTGTAGGAGGGCTCTAGGATGTGTGTAGAAGGGATCTAGGATGATTGCAGAAGGGCTGTCAGACATGTTAAGGATGTCTCTAGGACGTGTTTAGGAGGGGTCTCTGATGTGTGCAGAGGTCTCTAGCACCATTGCAGGAGGGTTGTAGGACATGTACAGGAGGGCACTAGGACGTGTGTAGGAGGGCTCCAGGATGTGTGTAGGAAGGCTCAGTGATGTGGGGCGGGCTGTAGGGTGTTTGCAGGAGGTCTGTAGGTCATGGTGCAGGAGGTTTGTAAGACGTGTGCAGGAGAGCTCTAGGGCGTGTGTAGTCGTGCTCCAGGATGTGTGTAGGAGGGCTCTAGTATGTGTGTAGGAGGGTTCTAGGACTTGCGTTAGAGGGCTGCAGGACTTGTGAATTAACGCTCTAGGACATGTGCAGAAGGGATGTAAGACGTGTGAAGGAGAGCTGCAGGACGTGTGCAGGAGATCACTAGGATGTGTGTGGGAGGGCTCTAATACGGGTTTAGGAGGGATCCAGGAAGTGTGTAGGAGGGCTCAATTACATGTGAACCAGGACTGTAGGATTTGTGAAGGAGGGCTCAAGGACGTGTGCTAGAGGACTGTAGGTCGTGTTCAGGAGAACTCTAGGATGTGTGCAGGAGAGCTTTATGTCATGTTCAGGAGGGCTCTAGGATGTGTGTAGGAGGGCTCCAGGTCGTTTGAAGAAGGGCTCTATGATGTGTGCACAATGGCTCTTGACATGTGCAGGAGGGCTGAAAGAGGTGTGTATGCAGTCTGTATCACGTGTGTAGGGGTGCTCTAGTATGTGTATAGGAGGGATCGAGGATGTGTGTACTAGGGTGCTAAAATGTGTGTAGGACGGGTGTACAACGTGAATGAGAGCTCTACGATGTGTTGAGGAGGGCTTTGAGACATGTGCAGGAGGTCTGTAGGACGTGTGCAGTAGGGTTCTAAGACGTGTGCAGGAGGGGACTAGGACGTGTGTAGGAGTGCTCCAGGACGTATGTAGGAGAGCTCTAGGCCATTTGTAGGAGTGTCTAGGACATGCATAGGAGGGGTGCAGGACTTGTGAATTAAGGATCTAGAACTTGTGCAGGAGGGATGTAGGATGGGTGAAAGAGGGCTCTAGATATGTGTAGGTGGGATTTATGACAGGTGCAAGAGGACTCTAGGATCTGTGTAGGAGTGCTCTTTGTTGTGTGTAGGAGGATCTAGGACGTGTGCAGGAGGGCTATAGGATTGGTTAAGGAGGGCTCTAGGACATGTGTGGTAGGGCTCTAGGTCGTGTGTAGGAGGATTCTGGGATATGGTTAGGATGGCTGTAGGACTTTTGAAGGAGGCTGAAGGACGTGTGAATCAGGACTCTAGGACGTGTGCAGGAGGGTTGCAGAACGTGTGAAAGAGTGCTCTAGGTCTTGTGAAGGAGGACTCAAAGATGTGAGCAGGAGGTATGTGTGAATTGTGCAGGCCGGATTATGGACGTGTGCATGAGGGCTGTAGGACGTGTGTAGGAGGGCTCTTGAACGTGTGTAGGTGGGTTCTAGGACTTTGCAGGAGAGTGGAGGATGATTGAAGGAGGGCTCTAGGATGTGTGGAGGAGGGCTTTATGAAGTGTATACTAGGAATGTAGGACGTGTCAAGTAGTACTCTAGGTTGTTTGCAAGAGGGCTTTAAGACGTGTGCAAGAGGGTTTTAAGACATGTGCAGGAGGGCTCTAGGATGTGTGTAGGAGGGCTCAGGCATGTGTATAGGAGGACTTAGAATGTGTGCAGGTGGTCTGTAGCATGTGCACGAGGGCTGTAGGACATGTGCAGGAGGGGTCTAGGATGTGTGCAGGAGCGCTCCAGGACGTTTGTAGGAGGGCTCTATGACGTGTATAGGAGGCTGTAGGACATGCGTAGGAGGGCTGCAGGACTTGTGAATTAAGGGTCTAGGACGTGTGCAGGAGGGATGTAGGACGGCTGAAAGAGGGCTCTAGCACGTGTGTACGAGGGCTTTATGACATGTGCAGGAGGACTCTAGGGCCTGTGTAGGAGGGCTCTTGGTTTTGTGTCGGAGGATCTAGGACATGTGCAGGAGGTTTAGGACGTTTAATGGTGGGCTGTAGGACATGTGTAGGAGGGCTCTAGGACCTGTGTAGGAGGGCTGTAGGACTTTGGATGAAGGGCTGAACGACGTGTGAATTAGGACTCTAGGACGTGTGCAGGAGGGTTGTAGGACATGTGAAAGAGGTCTCTAGGTCTTGTGAAAGAAACTCAAAGATGTGAGCAGGAGGGATGTATGAGTTGCGCAGACCGGATGAAGGACGGGTGCATGTGGGCTGTAGGACGTGTGTAGGAGGGCTTTAGGATGTGTGTAGGAAGGTTGTAGGACCTTTGCAGGAGGGTGGAGGATGTGTGAAGGAGGGCTCCAGGACGTGTGCAGGAGGGATCTAGGACGTTTGCAGGATGGCTGTAAAACGTGTGCAGGATGGCTCAAGGAAATGGGTTGGAGGGCTCTAGGACATGTGTAGGAGGGCTCTAGGACATGTGTAGGAGGGCTCTGGTACATGTGTAGGAGGTCTGTAGGACGTGTGCAGGAGGATTCTAAGACGTGTGTAGGAGGGCTTTAGGACGTGAGTAGGAGGGTTGTAGGACCTTTGCAGGAGGGTGGAGGATGGGTGAAGGAGGGCTCTAGGACGTGTGCTGGAGGTCTCTGTGACGTGTGCAGGAGGGATCAAAGATGTTTGCAGGATGGCTGTTAAACCTGTGCAGGAGGGCTCTAGGAAGTTGGTTGGAGGTCTCTAGGACATGTGTAGGAGGGCTCTAGGACATGTGTAGGAGGGCTCTGTGACATGTGTAGGAGGGCTGTATGATGTGTGTAGGAGGGATCTAGGATGATTTTCGGAGGGCTATAGGACGTGTGTAGTAGGGCTTTTTGACGTGTATAGGAGGAAGGTAGCATGTGTCAAGGAGGGCTCTAGGTCATGTGCAAGAGGGCTTTAAGAAGTGTGCAAGAGGGCTTTAAGATGTGTGCAGGAGGGCTCTAGGACCTGTGTAGGAGGCCTCAGGGACATGTGGAGGAGGGCTGTGGGACGTGTTCAGGAGGTCTGTAAGACGTGTGCAGGAGGGTGTAGGATGTGTGCAGGAGAGCTGTAGGATATGTGTAGGAGTGCTCCAGGACGTGTGTAGGAGGGCTCTATTATGTGTGTAGGAGAGTTCTAGTATGTGCATTAGAGGGCTGCAATAACTTGTGAATTAAGGCTCTAGGACATGTGCAGAAGGGATGTAGGACGTGTGAAGGAGAGATGCAGGACCTGTGCAGGAGATCACTAGGATGTGTGTGGGAGGGCTCTAATACGTGTTTAGGAGGGATCTAGGAAGTGTTTAGGAGGGCTCAATTAGATGTGTACCATGGCTGTAGGATTTGTTATGGAGGGCTCAAGGACGTGTGCTAGGGGACTGTTGGTCGTGTTCAGAGCTCTAGGATGTGTGCAGGAGAGCTTTATGTCATGTGCAGGAGGGCTCTAGGACATGTGTAGGAGGCTCCACGTCGTTTGCAGAAGGGCTCTATGATGTGTGCACGATGGCTCTTGACATGTGCAGGAGGGCTGAAAGAGGTGTGTAGGCGGTCTGTAGCACGTGTGTAGGAGTGCTCTAGTATGTGTATAGGAGGGATCTAAGTTGTGTGTAGTAGGGTGCTAAACCGTGTGTAGGACGGCTGAACAAGGTGAATGAGAGCTCTACGATGTGTTGAGGAGGGCTCTGGGACATGTGCAGGAGGTCTGTGGGACGTGTGCAGGCTGGTTCTAAGACGTATGCAGGAGGGGTCTAGGATGTGTGTAGGAGTGCTCCAGGACTTATGTAGGAGAGCTCTAGGACGTGTGTAGGAGTGTCTAGGACATGCATAGGAGGTCTGCAGGACTTGTGAATTAAGGATCTAGAACTTGTGCAGGAGGGATATAGGACAGGTGAAAGAGGGCTCTAGATTTGTGTTCGTGGGCTTTATGACATGTGCAGGAGGACTCAAGGATCTGTGTAGGAGTGCTCTTGTTGTGTGTAGGAGGATCTAGGACGTGTGCAGGAGGGCTGTAGGACTTGTGAAGGAGGGCTCTAGGACATGTGTGCTACGGATCTTGGTCGTGTGTAGGAGGATTCTGGGATATGTTTAGGAGTGCTGTAGGAATTTGAAGGAGGGCTGAAGGATGTGTGAAGTAGGACTCTAGGGCCTGTGCAGGAGGGCTTGTAGTACGTTTGAAAGAGTGCTCAAGTTCTTGTGAAGGAGGACTCAAAGATGTGAGGAGGAGGTATGTGTGAATTTTGCAGGCCGGATATAGGACGGGTGCATGAGGGCTGTAGGAAGTGTGTAGGAGGGCTTTATAACGTATGTAGGAGGGTTGAAGGACTTTGCAGGGGAGTGGAGGATGTGTGAAGGAGGGCTCTAGGATGTGTGGAGGATGGCTTTATGAAGTGTATAGGAGGAATGTAGGATATGTCAGTTAGGGCTCTAGATTGTTTGCAAGAGGGCTATAAGACGTGTGCAAGAGGGTTTTAAGACATGGCAGGAGGCATCTAGGATGTGTGTAGGAGGGCTCAGGGACATGTATAGCAGGACTGTAGAATGTGTGCAGGAGGTCTGTAGGATGTGCACGGGGGCAGTAGGACATGTGCTGGAGGGCTCTAGGTCGTGTGTATGAGGGTCTAGGACATGCGTAGGAGGGCTGCAGGACTTGTGAATTAAGGATCTAGGATGTGTGCAGGAGGGATGTAGGACGGCTGAAAGAGGGCTCTAGCATGTGTGTACGAGGGCTTTATGACATGTGCAGGAGGACTCTAGGGCCTGTGTTGGAGGAGGGTTCTTGGTTGTGTTCAGAGGATCTAGGACGTGTGCAGGAGGTTGTAGGACGTGTAATGGAGGGCTGTAGGACATGTGTAGGAGGGCTCTAGGACGTGTGTAGGAGGGCTGTAGGACTTTTGATGGAGCGCTGAAGGACGTGTGAATTAGGACTCGAGGACGTTTGCAGGAGAGTTATAGGATGTGTGAGAGAGGGCTCTAGGTCTTGTGATGGAAGACTCAAAGATGTGAGCAGGAGGTATGTGTGAATTGTGCAGGCCGGATGGAGGACGTGTGCATGAGGGCTGTAGGACGTGTGTAGGAGGGCTCTAGGACGTGGTGAGGAGGGCTCTGTGACGTGTGCAGGAGGGATCTAGGACGTTTGCAGGATCGCTGTAAAACGTGTGCAGGACGACTCTAGGAAGTGGGTTGGAGGGCTCTAGGACATGTGTAGGAGGGCTCTAGGACATGTGTAGGAGGGCTCTAGGACATGTGTAGGAGGGCTCTAGGATGTGTGTAGGAGGGCTCTAGGATGTTTTTCGGAGGGCTACAGGAGGTGTGTAGGAGGGCTTTATGACATGTATAGAAGGAATGTAGCACGTGTCAAGTAGGACTCTAGGTCATGTGCAAGAGGGCTTTAAGACGTGTGCAAGAGGGCTTTAAGATATGTGCAGGAGGGCTTAGGACCTGTGTAGGAGGCCTCAGGGACATGTGGAGGAGGGCTGTGGGACGTGTTCAGGAGGTCTGTAAGACGTGTGCAGGGGGGTGTCAGATGTGTGCAGGAGAGCTGTAGGATATGTGTAGGAGTGCTCCAGGACGTGTGTAGGAGGTCTCTAGGATGTGTTTAGGAGGGTTCTAGGACGTGCGTAGGAGGGCGGCAGACTTGTGAATTAAGGCTCTAGGATGTGTGCCGGACGGATATAGGATGGGTGAAGGAGGGCTCTAGCACGTGTGTATGAGAGGTTTATGACATGTGCAGAAGAACTCTAGGACATGTGTAGGAAGGCTCTTCTTTGTGTGAAGGAGGATTTAGGATGTGTGCTGGAGGGCTGTAGGACGTGTGAAGGAGAGCTCTAGGATGTGTGTAGGAGTGCTCGAGGACATGTGCAGGAGGGCTCTAATTCGTGTGCAGGAGCGCTGTAGGACGTGCGAAGGAGGCCTCTAGCATGTGTGTACGAGGGCTTTATGACACGTGCGGGAGGGATCTAGGATCTATGTAGGAAGGCTCTAGGATGTGTGTAGAAGGGATCTAGGATGATTGCAGAAGGGCTGTCAGACATGTTAAGGATGTCTCTAGGACGTGTTTAGGAGGGCTCTCTGATGTGTGCAGAGGTTTCTAGCACCTTTCCAGGAGGGTTGTAGGACATGTACAGGAGGGCACTAGGACGTGTGTAGGAGGGCTCCAGGATGTGTGGTGGGCTGTAGGGTGTGTGCAGGAGGTCTGTAGGACATGTGCAGGAGGGTTGTAGGACGTGTGCAGGAGAGCTCTAGGACGTGTGTAGTCGTGCTCCAGGATGTGTGTAGGAGGGCTCTAGTATGTGTGTAGCAGGGTTCTAGGACGTGCATTAGAGGGCTGCAGGACTTGTGAATTAAGGCTGTGGACATGTGCAGAAGGGATGTAAGACGTGTGAAGGAGAGCTGCAGGACGTGTGCAGGAGATCACTAGGATGTGTGTGGGAGGGCTCTAATACATGTTTAGGAGGGATCTAGGAAGTGTGTAGGAGGGCTCAATTACATGTGTACCAGGGCTGTAGGATTTGTGAAGGAGGGCTCAAGAACGTGTGCAAGAGGACTGTAGGTCGTGTTCAGGAGAACTCTAGGATGTGTGCAGGAGAGCTTTATGTCTTGTGCAGGAGGACTCTAGGACGTGTGAAGGAGGGCTCCCGGTCGTTTGCAGAAGGGCTCTATGATGTGTGCCCGTTGGCTCTTGACATGTGCAGGAGGGCTGAAAGAGGTGTGTAGGCGGTCTGTAGCACGTGTGTAGGAGTGCTCCAGAATGTGTATAGTAGGGATCTAAGATGTGTATATTAGGGTGCTAAAACGTGTGTAGGACGGCTGTACAATGTGAATGAGAGCTCTACGATGGGTTGAGGAGGGCTCTGGGACATGTGCAGGAGGTCTGTAGGACGTGTGCAGGAGGGTTCTAAGACATGTGCAGGAGGGGTCTAGGACATGTATAGGAGTGCTCCAGGAGGTATGTAGGAAAGATCTAGGACGTGTGTAGGAGGGACTAGCACATGCATACGATGGCTGAAGGACTTGTGAATTAAGGATCTAGAACTTGTGCAGGAGGGATGTAGGATGGGTGAAAGAGGGCTCTAGATGTGTGTACGTGGGCTTTATGACATGTGCAGGAGGACTCTAGGATCTGTGTAGGAGTGCTCTTTGTTGTGTGTAGGAGGATCTAGGACGTGTGCAGGAGGGCTATAGGACTTGTGAAGGAGGGCTCTAGGACATGTGTGGTAGGGCTCTAGGTCGTGTGTAGGAGGATTGTGGGATATGGTTAGGAGGGCTGTTGGACTTTTGAAAGAGGGCTGAAGGATGTGTGAATTAGGACTCTAGGACGTGTGCAGGAGGGTTGTAGGACGTGTGAAAGAGTGCCTTAGGTCTTGTGACGGAGGACTCAAAGATGTTAGCAGTAGGTATGTGTGAATTGTGCAGGCCGGATGTAGGACGTGTGCATGAGGGCTGTAGGACATGTGTAGGAGGGATTTTGAACGTGTCTAGGAGGGTTGTAGGACTTTGCAGGAGAGTTTAGGATGTGTGAAGGAGGGCTCTAGGATGTGTGGAGTAGGGCTTTATGAAGTGTATAGGAGGAATGTAGTACGTGTCAAGTAGGGCTCTAAGTTGTTTGCAAGAGGGCTTTAAGACGTGTGCAAGAGGGGTTTAAGACGTGTGCAGGAGGGCTCTAGAATGTGTGTAGGAGGGCTCAGCGACGTGTGTAGGAGTGTCTAGGCTATGCGTAGGACGGTTGCAGGACTTGTGAATTCATGGTCTAGGACGTGTGCAGGAGGGATGTAGGACGACTGAAAGAGGGCTCTAGCGTGTGTGTACGAGGGCTTTATGACATGTGCATGAGGACTCTAGGGCCTGTGTAGGAGGGCTCTTCGTTGTGTGTCTGAGGATGTAGGACGTGTGCAGGAGTTGTAGGACGTGTAATGGGGGGCTGTAGGACATGTGTAGGAGGGCTCTAGGATGTGTGTAGGGGGGCTGTAGGACTTTCGATGGAGGGCTGAAGGACGTGTGATGTAGGACTCTAGGACGTGTGCAGGAGGGTTGTAGGACGTGTGAAAGAGGGCTCTAGGTCTTGTGAAGGAAGGCTCAAAGATGTGAGCAGGAGGTGTGTGTGAATTGTGCAGGCTGGATGTAGGACGTGTGCATGTGGGCTGTAGGACGTTTGTAGGAGGGTTGTAGGACGTGTGCAGGAGAGCTCTAGGTCGTGTGTAATCGTGCTACAGGATATGTGTAGGAGGGCTCTAGTATGTGTGTAGGAGGGTTCTAGGACATGCGTTAGAGGACTGCAGGACTTGTGAACTAAGGCTCTAGAACATGTGCAGAAGCGATGTAAGACGTGTGAAGGAGAGCTGCAGGACGTGTGCAGGAGATCACTAGGATGTGTGTGTGAGGGCTCTAATACCTGTTTAGGAGGGATCTAGGAAGTGTGTAGGAGGGCTCAATTACATGTGTACCAGGACTGTAGGATTTGTGAAGGAGGGCTCAAGGACGTGTGCTAGAGGACTGTAGGTGGTGTTCAGGAGAACTCTAGGATGTGTGCAGGAGAGATTTATGTCATGTGCAGGATGGCTCTAGGATGTGTGGAGGAGTGCTCTGTGACGTGTGCAGGAGGGATCTAGAACGTTTGCAGGATGGCTGTAAAACGTGTGCAGGAGGGCTCTAGGAAGTGGGTTGGAGGGCTCTAGGACATGTGTAGGAGGGCTCTAGGACATGTGTAGGAGGGCTCTGGGACATGTGGAGGAGGGCTGTAGGATGTGTGTAGGAGGGCTTTATGACGTGTATAGGAGGAATGTAGCATGTGTCCAGTAGGGCTCTAGGTCATGTGCAAGAAGGCTTTAAGACGTGTGCAAGACGGCTTTAAGATGTGTGCAGGAGGGCTCTAGGACCTGTGTAGGAGGCCTCATGGACATGTGGATGTGGGCTGTGGAATGTTTTCAGGAGGTCTGTAAGACATGTGCAGGGGGGTGTAGGATGTGTGCAGGAGAGCTGTAGGATATGTGTAGGAGTAGGCTTTATGACACGTGCGGGAGGAACTAGGATCTTTGTAGGGGGGCTCTAGGATGTGTGTACAAGGGATCTAGGATGATTGCAGAAGGGCTGTCAGACATGTTAAGGATGTCTCTAGGACGTATTTAGGTGGGCTCTCTGATGTGTGCAGAGGTCTCTAGCACCTTTACAGGAGGGTTGTAGGTCATGTACAGGAGGGTACTAGGACGTGTGTAGGAGGGCTCCAGGATGTGTGTAGCAAGGCGCAGGGAAGTGGGGCAGGGTGCAGCGTTTGTGCAGGAGGTCTGTAGGACATGTGCAGGAGGTTTGAAGGACGTGTCCAGTAGAGCTCTAAGACGTGTGTAGTCGTGCTCCAGGATGTGTGTAGGAGGGTTCTAGGATGTGCGTTAGAGGGCTGCAGGACTTGTAAATTAAGGCTCTAGGACATGTGCAAAAGGGATGTAAGACGTGTGAAAGAGAGCTGCAGGACGTGTGCTGGAGATCACTACGATGTGTGTGGGAGAGCTCTTATACGTTTTTAGGAGGGATGTAGGAAGTGTGTAGGAGGGCTCAATTACATGTGTACCAGGACTGTAAGATTTGTGAAAGAGGGCTCAAGGACGTGTGCTAGAGTACTGTAGGTCGTGTTTAGGAGAACTCTAGGATGTGTGCAGGAGAGCTTTATGTCATGTGCAGGAGGGCTCTAGGACATGTGTAGGAGGACTCCAGGCCATTTGAAGAAGGGCTCTATGATGTGTGCACGATGGCTCTTTACATGTGCAGGAGGGCTGAAAGAGGTTTGTAGGCGGTCTGTAGCACATGTGTAGGAGTGCTCCAGCATGTGTATAGGAGGCATCTAAGATGTGTGTATTAGGGTGCTAAAACGGGTGTAGGACGGCTGTACAACGTGAATGAGAGCTCTACGATGTGCTGAGGGGGCTCTGGGACATGTGCAGGAAGTGTGTAGGACGTGTGAAGGAGGGTTCTAGGACGTGTGCAGGAGGGGTCTAGGACGTGTGTAGAAGTGCTACAGGACGTATGTAGGAGAGCTCTAGAACGTGTGTAGGAAGGTCTAGGACATGCAAAGGAGGGCTGTAGGACTTGTGAATTAAGGATCTACAACGTGTGAAGAAGGGATGTAGGACGGGTGAAAGAGGGCTCTAGGTTTGTGTACGTGGCCTTTATGACATGTGCAGGAGGACTCTAGGATCTGTGTAGGAGTGCTCTTTGTTGTGTGTAGTAGGGTCTAGGACGTGTTCGGGAGGGCTGTAGGACTTGTGAAGGAGGGCTCTAGGACATATTTGGTAGGGCTCCAGTTCGTGTGTAGAAGTATTCTGGGATATGGTTTGGACGACTGTAGGATTTTGAAGGAGGGCTAAAGGACGTGTGAAGTAGGACTCTATGAGGTGTGTAGGAGGGTTGTAGGACGTGTGAAAGAGGGCTCTAGGTCTTGTGAAGGAGGAGTCAAAGATGTGAGCAGGAGGTACGTGTGAAGTGTGCAGGGCAGATGTAGGACGTGTGTACGAGGGCTTTAGGACGTGTGTAGGAGGGTTGTAGGACCTTTGCAGAAGGGCTCTATGATGTGTGCACGATGGCTCTTGACATGTACAGGAGGGCTGAAAGAGGTGTGAAGGCGGTCTGTAGCACTTGTGTAGGAGTGCTCCAGTATGTGTATAGGATGCATCTAAGATGTGTGTAGTAGGGTGCTAAAACGTGTGTAGGACGGCTGTACAACGTGAATGAGAGCTCTACGATGTGTTGAGGAGGGCTCTGGGACATGTGCAGGAGGTCTGTAGGACGTGTGCAAGAGGGTTCTAAGACGTGTGCAGGAGGGGGCTAGGACGTGTGTAGGAGTGCTCCAGGACATATGTAGGACAGCTCTAGGATGTGTGTAGGAGGGTCTAGGACATGCGTAGGAGGGCTGCAGGACTTGTGAATTAAGGATCTAGAACTTGTGCAGGAGGGATATAGGACGGGTGAAAGAGGGCTCTAGATGTGTTTACGTGGCCTTTATGACATGTGCAGGAGGGCTCTAGGATCTGTGTAGGAGTGCTCTTTGTTGTGTGTAGGAGGATCTAGGACGTGTGCAGGAGGGCTGTAGGACTTGTGAAGGAGGGCTCTAGGACATGTGTTGTAGGGCTCCAGGTCGTGTGTAGGAGGATTCAGGGATATGGGTAGGAGGGCTGTAGGACTTTTGAAGGAGGGCTGAAGGATGTGTGAAGTAGGACTCTAGTACGTGTTCAGGAGGGTTGTAGGACGTGTGAAAAAGTGCTCTAGGACTTGTGAAGGAGGACTCAAAGATATGAGCAGGAGGTATGTGTGAATTGTGCAGGCCGGATGTAGGACGTGTGCATGAGAGCTGTAGGACGTGTGTAGGAGGGCTCTAGGATATGTTTACGAGGGTGCTAGGACGTGCGTTGGAGGGTGGCAAGACTTGTGAATTAAGGCTCTAGGATATGTGCCGGAGGGATGTAAGATGGGAGAAGGAGGGCTCTAGCACGAGTGTATGAGAGGTTTCTGACATGTGCAGAAGCACCCTAGGACATGTGTAGGAGGGCTCTTGGTTGTGTGAAGGAGGATTTAGGATGTGTGATGGAGGGCTGTAAGTCGTGTGAAGGACAGGTCTAGGATGTGTGTAGGAGTGCTCCTGGACTTTTGTCGGAGGGCTCTAGTTCGTGTGTAGGAGTGTTAGGACATGCGTAGTAGGGGTGCAGGACTTGTAAATTAAGGGTCTAGGACGTGTGCAGGAGGGATGTAGGATGGCTTTAAGAGGGCTCTAGCATGTGTGTACGAGGGCTGTATGAAATGTGCAGGAGGACTCTAGGGCCTGTGTAGGAGGGCTCTTGTTTTTGTGTCGAAAGATCTAGGATGTGCGCAGGTTTTTGTAGGACGTGTAATGGAGGGATGTAGGACATGTGTAGGAGGGCTCTACAACATGTATAGGAGGGCTGTAGGACTGTTGATGGAGGGCTGAAGGACGAGTGAAGTAGGACTCTAGGAGGTGTGCACGAGGGTTGCAGGATGTGTGAAAGAGGGCTCTAGGTCTTTTGAAGGAGGACTGAAAGATGTGAGCAGGAGGTATGTGTGAATTGTGCAGGCCGGATGTAGGACGTGTGAATGAAGTCTGTAGGACGTGTGTAGGAGGGCTTTAGGACGTGTGTAGGAGGGTTGTAGGACCTTTGCAGGAGGGTGGAGGATGTGTGAAGGAGGGCTCTAGGACGTGTGGAGGAGTGCTCTGTGACGTGTGCAGGAGGGATCTAGGAAGTGGGTTGGAGGGCTCTAGGACATGTGTAGGAGGGCTCTAGGACATGTGTAGGAGGGCTCTGGGACATGTGTAGGGGGCTGTAGTATATGTGTAGGAGGTCTCTAGGATGTTTTTCGGAGGGCTATAGGAGGTGTGTAGGAGGGCTTTATGACGTGTATAGGAGGAATGTAGCACTTATCAAGTAGGGCTCCAGGTCAAGTGCAAGAAGGCTTTAAGACGTGTGCAAGAGGGCTTTAAGATGTGTGCAGGAGGGCTCTAGGACCTGTTTAGGAGGCCTCAGGGACATGTGGAGGTGGGCTGTCGGATGTGTTCACGAGGTCTGTAAGACGTGTGCAGGGGGGTGTAGGATGTGTGCAGGAGACCTGTAGGATATGTGTAGGAGTGGGCTTTATGACACGAGGGGGAGGGATTTAGGACCTTTGTAGGGGGGCTCTAGGATGTGTGTACAAGGGATCTAGGATGATTGCAGAAGGGCTGTCAGACATGTTAAGGATGTCTCTAGGACGTATTTAGGTGGGCTCTCTGATGTGTGCAGAGGTGTCTAGCACCATTGCAGGAGGGTTGTAGGATATGTACAGGAGGGCACTAGGACGTGTGTAGGAGGGCTCCAGGATGTGTGTAGGAAGGCTCAGGGATGTGGGGCGGGGTGTAGGGTGTGTGCAGGAGGTCTGTAGGACATGTGCAGGAGGGTGGTAGGACGTGTGCAGGAGAGCTCTAGGACGTGTGTAGTCGTGCTCCAGTATGTGTGTAGGAAGGCTCTAGTATGTGTGTAGGAGGGTTCTAGGACATGCGTTAGAGGTCTGCAGGACCTGTGAATTAAGGCTCTAGGACATGTGCAGAAGGGATGTAAGACGTGTGAAGGAGAGCTGCAGGACGTGTGCAAAAGATCACTAGGATGTGTGTGGGAGGGCTCTAATACGTGTTCAGGAGGGATGTAGGAAGTGTGTAGGAGGGCTCAATTACATGTGTACCAGGACTGTAAGATTTGTGAAAGAGGGCTCAAGGACGTGTGCTAGAGGACTGTAGGTCGTGTTCAGGAGAACTCTAGGATGTGTGCAGGTGAGCTTTATGTCATGGTCAGGAGGACTCTAGGACGTGTGTAGGAGGACTCCAGGCCGTTTGCAGAAGGGCTCTATGATGTGTGCACGATGGCTCTTGACATGTGCAGGAGGGCTGAAAGAGGTGTGTAGGCGGTCTGTAGCACGTGTGTAGGATTGCTCCAGTATGTGTATAGGAGGCATCTAAGATGTGTGTAGTAGGGTGCTAAAACATGTGTAGGACGGCTGAACAACGTGAATGAGAGCTCTACGATGTGCTGAGGGGGCTCTGGGACATGTGCAGGAGGTCTGTAGGACGTGTGCAAGAGGGTTCTAGGACGTGTGCAGAAGGGGTCCAGGAGGTGTGTAGGAGTGCTCCAGGACGTATGTAGGAGAGCTCTAGAACGTGTTTAGGAGGGACTAGGACATGCATAGGAGGGCTGCAGGACTTGTGAATTAAGGATCTAGAACGTGTGTAGGAGGGATGTAGGACGGGTGAAAGAGGGCTCTAGGTTTGTGCACGTAGCCTTTATGACATGTGCAGGAGGACTCTAGGATCTGTGTAGGAGTGCTCTTTGTTGTGTGTAGGAGGATCTAGGACGTGTGCAGGAGGGCTGTAGGACTTGTGAAGGAGGGCTCTAGGACATGTTTTGTAGGGCTCCAGGTCGTGTGTATGAGTATACTGGGATATGGTTAGGAGGGCTGTAGGATTTTGAAAGAGGGCTGAAGGACGTGTGAAGTAGGACTCTAGGAGGTGTGCAGGAGTGTTGTAGGATGTGTGAAAGAGGGCTCTAGGTCTTCGAAGGAGGACTTAAAGATGTGAGCAGGAGGTATGTGTGAATTGTGCAGACCAGATGTAGGACGTGTGCATGAGGGCTGTAGGACGTGTGTAGGAGGGCTTTAGGATGTGAGTAGGAGGGTTGTGGGACCTTTGCAGGAGGGTGGAGGATGTGTGAAGGAGGGCTCTAGGACGTGTGCAGGAGGGATCTAGGAGGTTTGCAGGATGGCTGTAAAACGTTTCCCGGAGGACTCTAAGAAGTGTGTTGGAAGGCTCTAGGACATGAGTAGGAGGGCTCTAGGACATGTGTAGGTGGGCTATGGGACATGTGTAGCAGGGCTGTAGGATGTGTGTAGGAGGGCTCTAGGATGTTTATAGGAGGATTGTGGCATGTGTCAAGTAGGGCTCTAGGACATGTGCAAGAGGGCTTTAAGACGTGTGCAAGAGGGCTTTAAGTTGTGTGCAGGGGGGCTCTAGGACCTGTGTAGGATGCCTCAGTGACATGTGGAGGATGGCTGTGGGACGTGTTCAGGAGGTCTGTAAGACATGTTCAGGGGGGTGTAGGATGTGTGCAGGAGAGCTGTAGGATATGTGTAGCGTGCTCCAGGATGTGTGTAGGAGGTCTCTAGGATGTGTTTAGGAGGGTGCTAGGACGTGCGTAGAAGGGCGGCAGGCCTTGTGAATTAAGGCTCTAGGATGTGTGCCGGAGGGATGTAGGAAGGGTGAAGGAGGACTCTAGCACGAGTGTACGAGAGGTTTATGACATGTGTAGAAGCACTCTAGGACATGTGTAGGAGGGCTCTTGGTTGTTTGAAGGCGGATTTAGGATGTGTGCTGGAGGGCTGTAGGACGTGTGAAGGAGAGCTCTAGGATGTGTGTAAGAGTGCCCCAGGACATGTGCAGGAGGGCTCTAATTCCTGTGCAGTAGGGCTGTAGGACGAGGGAAGTAGGCCTCCAAAAGTGTGTACTAGGGCTTTATGACACGTGCCTGAGGGATCTAGGATCTGTGTAGGAGGGCTCTACTATGTGTGTAGAAGGGATCTAGGATGATTGTAGAAGGGCTGTCAGACATGTTAAGGATGTCTCTAGGACGTGTTTAGGAGGGCTCTCTGATGTGTGCAGAGGTCTCTAGCACCTTTACAGGAGTGTTGTAGGACATGTACAGGAGGGCAATAGGACGTGTGTAGGAGGGCTCCAGGATGTGTGTAGGAGGGCTCAGGGATTTGGGGCGGGGTGAAGGGTGTGTGCAGGAGGTCTGTAGGACATGTGCAGGAGGGTTGTAGGACGTGTGCAGGAGAGCTCTAGGACTTGTGTAGTCGTGCTCCAGGATGTGTGTAGGAGGGCTCTAGTATGTGTGTAGGAGGGTTCTAGAACGTGCGTTGGAGAGCTGCAGGACTTGTGAATTAAGGCTGTAGGACATGTGCAGAAGACATGTAAGACGTGTGAAGGAGAGATGCACGATGTGTGCAGGATATCACTAGGATGTGTGTTAGAGGGTTCTAATACGTGTTTAGGAGGGATCTAGTAAGTGTGTAGGAGGGCTCAATTACATGTGTACCAGCACTGTAGGATTTGTGAAGGAAGGCTCAAGGACGTGTGTTGGAGGACTGTAGGTCATGTTCAGGGAACTCTAGGATATGTGCAGGAGAGCTTTATGTCATGTGCAGGAAAGCTCTAGTATGTGTGTAGGAGGGCTCCAGGTCGTTTGCAGAAGGGCTCAATGATGTGTGCACGATGACTCTTGACATGTGCAGGAGGGCTGAAAGGGGAGATAGGTGGTCTGTAGCACGTGTGTAGGAGTTCTCTAGTATGTGTATAGGAGGGATCGAAAATGTGTGTAGTAGGGTGCTAAAACGTGTGTAGGACGGCTGTACAACGTGAATGAGAGCTCTACAATGTGCTGAGGAGGGCTCTGGGACATGTGCAGGAGGTCTGTAGGACGTGTGCAGGAGGGTTCTAAGACGTTTGCAGGAGGGGTCTAGGACGTGTGTAGGAGTGTTCCAGTACGTAAGTAGGAGAGCTCTAGGAGGTGTGTAGGAGGATCTAGGACATGCATAGGAGCGCTGCAGGACTTGTGAATTAAGGATCTAGAACTTGTGCAGGAGGGATGTAGGACGGGTGAAAGAGGGCTCTAGATGTGTGTACGTGGGCTTTATGACATGTGCAGGAGGACTCTAGGATCTGTGTAGGAGTGCTCTTTGTTGTGTGTAGCAGGATCTAGGATGTGTGCAGGAGGGCTGTAGGACTTGTGAAGGAGGGCTCTAGTACATGTGTGGTAGGGCTCTAGGTCGTGTGTAGGAGGATTCTGGGATATGGTTAGAAGGGCTGTAGGACTTGTGAAGGAGGGCTGAAAGACGTGTGAAGGAGGGCTCTAGGCCTTGTGCAGGAGTGTTGTAGGACGTGTGAAAGAGGGCTCTAGGTCTTGTTAAGGAGGACTCAAAGATGTGTGCAGGAGGTATGTGTGAATTGTGCTGTCCGGATGTAGGACGTGTGCATGAGGGCTGCAGGACGTGTGTAGGAGGGCTTTTGAACGTGTGTAGGAGGGTTGTAGGACTTTGCAGTAGAGTGGAGGATGTGTGAAGGAGGGCTCTAGGATGTGTGGAGGAGGGCTTTATGAAGTGAATAGGAGGAATGTAGGATGAGTCAAGTAGGGCTCTAAGTTGCTTGCAAGAGGGCTTTAAGACGTGTGCAAGAGAGTTTTAAGACGTATGCAGGAGGGCTCTAGTATGTGTTTGGATTGCTCAGGGACGTCTACTGGAGGACTGTAGAATGTGTGCAGGAGGTCTGTAGGATGTGCATGAGGGCTGTAGACATGTGCAGGAGGGGTCTAGGACATGTGTAGGAGTGCTCCAGGACGTTTGTAGGAGGGCTCTAGGACGTGTGTAGGATTGTCTAGGATATGAGTAGGAGGGTTGCAGGACTTGTGAATTAAATGTCTAGGACGTGTGCAGGAGGGATGTAGGACAGCTGAGAGAGGGCTCTAGCATGTGTGTACGAGGGCTTTATGACATGTGCAGGAGGACTCTAGGGCCTGTGTAGGAGGGCTCTTGGGTGTATGTTGGAGGATCTCGGACGTGTGCAGGAGGTTGTAGGACGTGTAATGGAGGGCTGAAGGACGTGTGACGTAGGCCTCTAGGACGTGTGCAGGAGCGTTGTAGGAAGTGTGAAAGAGGGCTGTAGTTCTTGTGAAGGAGGACTCAAAGATGTGAGCAGGAGGTATGTGTGATTTGTGCAGGCCGGATGTAGGACGTGTGCATGAGGGCTGTAGGACGTCTGTAGGAGGGCTTTAGGACGAGTGTAGGTGGGTTGTAGGACCTTTGCAGGAGGGTGGAGGATGTGTGAAGGAGGGCTCTAGGACGTGTGGAGGAGGGCTCTGTGACGTGTGCAGGAGGGATCTGGGACGTTTGCAGGATGGCTGTAAAACGTGTGCAGGAGGGCTCTAGGAAGTGGGTTGGAGGGCTCTAGGACATGTGTAGGAGGGCTCTAGGACATGTGTAGGAGGGCTCTGGGACATGTGTAGGAGGGCTGTAGGATGTGTGTAGGAGGGCTCTTGGATGATTTTTGGAGGGCTATAGGACGTTTGTAGGAGGGCTTTATCACGTGTATAGGAGGAATGAAGCACGTGTCAAGTAGGGCTCTAGGTCATGTGCAAGAGGGCTTTAAGACGTGTGCAAGAGGGCTTTAAGATGTGTGCAGAAGGGCTCTAGGACCTGTGTAGGAGGCCTCAGGTACATGTGGAGATGGTCTGTGGGATGTGTTCAGGAGGTCTATAAGACATGTGCAGGGGAGTGTAGGATGTGTGCAGGAGAGCTGTAGGATATGTGTAGGAGTGCTCCAAGACGTGTGTAGGAGGTCTCTAGGATGTGTTTAGGAGGGTTGTAGGACGTGCGTAGGAGTACCGCAGGACTTGAAAATTAAGGCTCTAGGATGTGTGCCAGAGCGATTAGGATGGGTGAAGCAGGGCTCTAGCACGAGTGTACTTGGGGTTTATGACATGTGCAGAAGCACTCTAGGACATGTGTAGGAGGGCTCTTGGTTGTGTGAGGGAGGATTAAAGATGTGTGCTGTAGAAGTGTAGGTCGTGTGAAGGAGAGCTCTAGGATGTGTGTAGGAGTGCTCCAGGACATGTGCAGGAGGGCTGTAGGATGTGGGAAGGAGGCCTCTAGCACGTGTGTACAAGGGCTTTATGACACGTGCGGGAGGGATCTAGGATCTGTGCAGGAGGGCTCTAGGATGTGTGTAGAAGGGATCTAGGATGATTGCAGAAGGGCTGTCAGGCATGTTAAGGATTTCTCTAGGACGGGTTTAGGAGGGCTCTCAGATGTGTGCAGAGGTCTCTAGCACCTTTGCAGGAGGGTTGTAGGACATGTACAGGAGGGCACTAGGATGTGTGTAGGAGGGCTCCAGGATGTGTGTAGGAGGGCTCAGGGATGGGG
>JAJEJO010052881.1:0-69506 GCA_020662805.1 Glaucomys volans | reverse complement strand
TCCCTCCTCCTCCTCCTCCTCTTCCTCCTCCTCCTCCTCCTCCTCCTCCTCCTCCTCCTCCTCCTCCTCTTCTTCTTCTTCTTCTTCTTCTTCTTCTTCTTCTTCTTGTAGCAGGTATTGAACCCAGGGGCACTTAACCACTGAGCAACATCCCTAGCCCTTTTTGGATTTTATTTAGAGACAGGGTCTTACTGAGTTTCTCAGGGCCTCACTAAATTGGTGAGGCTGGCTTTGAACTCACGATCCTCCCGCCTCAGCCTCCTGAGCTGTTGGGATTACAGGCATGCACCACTGTACCCAGCCTAAATAACATCTTGTTCATTAAAATTTTTTCTCACAGGACTTTTTCCTTAAAATATATTTACTAATTTTTAAAAATTATAAAATGTTGAGTCATTTTTCATTTTCAAAGAAAGAAAGGAAGGAAGGAAGGAAGGAAGGATGGACGCGGGGAGGGACACACAGGGCACTGTAATATACAGCAGTAATCCCAGCTACTTGGGAGACTGAGGTAGGAGAGGTCAACATGTGATACTTAATGAGATCCTGTCTCAATATAAATAAAACAGGGATGGAGAATTAGCTCAGTGACAGAGCACCTGCTTCACTTTTGCAAGACCCTGCATTCAATCCCAAGGACGGCAAAAACAAAAACAAAATGAAAGTGGGGCAAGGGTCAAACAGGAAATTCACATGGAAAAAAGCCAAATTAGTATGCTAAAGTTGAATGACTCTAAGAAACAGTTATTGAGGAAATTCTTGGAAAAAATATGCTGGTGCAGAAGAGATGCCAAAATAGTTTAGTATTTGTGCTATATTGTTTGTAATGATATTATAAAAAAAAAAAGGAAGAAACATTCATTTGAAACTTCTGTGAGACTATGGAACTTAAAAACCACTTCAGCTTAAAAACCACACGGTTCAACAACAAACATTTCCCAAATATACTTCCATTTACATATGTACATAAAGAATGCTACTCCTAAGAGTCATCTATGGGGTTGGTTACAGTTCAGAGCTAACGAACATATTCATTCAACAAAGGGGCAAAAATAAATTGGGGCAAGATGGCAAACTGAACATAAATAAACATGTGTCTCTTCTTTCCAGAATCTCATGGATGACAGAAAATTTTGAGCACATATGAATACAAGTGCATGTTTAATATTTGCACAATGTATTAATTTCCCTAAGCAGACACACACATGAAAAAGATGGAACCATTAATATATGTAATTTTATGGAATTCCTGAGGTAGATCTATAGAAAAATAAGAAAATTAAAAAAAAAATAATCATAGGCCAACATTCCTGTTTTGAGTTAAGAAAATACAAAAATTGAAATACCCTGTTGTTTTCATGGGAACAGACAGTTCAGATAAAGAACAATAAAAAGAGCACAATGGACCCAATTTTACATGACAATGGGATCATATCAAATGGAGTCTCACATAAGGAAAGAATCAGTGTTAGATAATCAGGCTCTCCTCTTTAAAAAAAATGTTTTAACATATATTATGCTATATACCAAAATAATTAGGTTTAAGGCTTAACAGTTAAAAATTGGAAATGATTAAAAAAGTTAGGACAATATTAACATTTTGGATTGGATAAAACCTGACTAAGCAAAACAAAATGCAGAATTTATAAGGGAATTAACAGAATTGATTTCATAAAACTGGAAATTTCCTCTATGGTTGTAGATACTTAATTTTAAAGATAAGCAATGAACTGGGAGAAAATTGTTAATACTTTTATCATAGAAATAAGATTAATATACAATATATAGAAAGCCTTTGCAAATCAATGAAAATTCAAACTTGAATGGACAAGAATATTAACAGGTTAAGTCACAGATACTTAAATTAAAATACCTACTAAATGTGGAGGAAATACCAATCACAAAAGGAATTAGAGAGCAAATTACAAAAGCAAGACAATGTTTGTCACTTATCACACTCAAAATATTGTAATTGTTTCATATTCATTGTGGAGAATTTTGGGGATACAAATTGGTGAATAATTTTTGTAGGGCAATTTGGGGTATCCACCAATATTTGAAAAGATAAGCCATTTATATTCAATAATTTCAGTATATAGCTTTTAGCCAAAGAGAAATACAAGTGCATTTATAAGAAGAATGTACAGGGGGAAATTGAACACAATCCAAGTGTTATCTAATGAGATAATTGATAGATTAATGATCATTTTATGGAAAATTATGTATCCATTAAAAATAATGAGGTAGATGTGAAAAGAGCTCAAGACTTATTAAAATTAAAAAAGTACTTTGTATAATCTTATTTGTCTTATGGCTGTATTATGCATAAAATTTGAAAGTTTTTTAATCAAAGTAATTTTCAAGTAATTGTCAATTGTCAAATTGATTTATAGATCCTGTTTGGTATAAAAAGAGCTATAGTCTGAACAGATTCTATTTTAACTACTCTATTCTGCATATGTATATGCAGCGGTGATCCAGAGTTCACCTAGAACTGTTCCTGCTATCACACCTCTGTGAGCATTAAGGATATGTTGTCATCTACAAAAGAGGATACTAATTAACATAAGAGAAAACAACAGTACAACTTACTGATTAAAATATTCAAAGATATATATGTGTGTGTGTATATATATACATATATATTATATCTTCATTGTTTTTCTATTTTTCTATTTTTCTTTGGTTAATGTGAATAAGGACCCCAGAATATTAAATTGATCTTAGTCTTTAGTTTTAATAATAATTTCTTAAGAACTTTCCTCTTTTTAGAATAGCACACCTTATAACAGCATCGGAAGGAAACCCATATAAAGGAGTGGTGAGTTATAAACTGAATCTCAATGGACCTTGCAAACACTAGAAGTCATCTTGTTATAGGTTGAATTGAGTCCATACCCAGCCCCCCCAAGCCGCACCCAAAAAAGGCTATGCTGAAGTCTGAACTCCTGGTACCTCAGGATGTGGCCTTATTTGGAAACAGGTTTGCTGAAGATGTCATTAAGATGAAGACCACTGCAGTAGGGTGGGCTCTAAGCAGATGGCTGATGTCCTGACAAGGAGGAGGAAGTGTGCCCACAGAGACAGGAGGAACACCCTGAGAAGAGGGTGTGGCAGAGACTGAAGAGAGATGCTGCCACAAGACCAGGCACACTGGGACTGCAGAAACTGGAAGGAGTAAGGAGGAATCCTCCCCTGGTGGCTTTGGGGAGAGCCTTTACTTGATCCACTAACTCTTGGATTTTGGACTTCCAGCTTCCAGAACCGTGGGAGAAGAGATTTCCACTGTTTTGAGCCTCTGAGGACTCACTGTGGTATTTGGTTTCACAAGCCCTAGGGACCCAATACACACCTCTGGATACATTTTGCCTAACTCATCATCAGATCAGGTCAATTTTTACTAATGTGAGTAAGTAGCCACAATGCTGTGATGAACCACGGTAGCTAGAATAATCACCAGGAGAACCCTGGTGAACTTCCAGCATCTCAGTAAATACACAGTAGGAAAATAAGGATTTCATTTTACATGCTGCAAAGTGTATATGGTAAATCAGAATTTAAGAAGTAGGAAACAAAATGATTATGGCCATTTAGGAAGCAGAGTTAAGGTAAATCAAAGCTATAAAAATTTGTTGTTTTGCGTTTTTTTATACATTGCTATTAACTTAAAAGTCTTACATTGTTTTATGTCTTTATAATAATTGCCACTTTTCTCATTAGCAGGAGTATTCACCATATTTGGTACTTCATTTTCTATAAAAGGAATATTCTCAGAACTTTTTTCTTCTTCGTTTATGGCAATATTATTATCCACATTTTCATCTTCTTTATAATAATAATCTTCATCAGAAGAATTCGTGTCAGGGAACTCTAAAAAATGTACAACACACCATAGATCAGAAATGTGTTGATCACCTTCACTCCTTTGTTTTTCTCACTACAATGTTTCACAAACAATTTCTGAGAGATTTAAAATCTAAGTTATGCCATATCCCCCAATAAACTTTACATCGTCCTATAGAAATCTGCCACATACCAGTGTTCCATGGTTAAGGATCATCCTTCACATCTATCATTCTGGGATATTTGAAATAATGTTTACTCACCTTCCATGTTGGGTTTCAAGTTGTTAATCCCTGAGGGAAAAAACCCAGATAAAAAAATAAATAATATAAAACCCATTGGGAAATTGTTGTGATTTAACCAGTGATCTGTGGCTTCTCCTCAGAGCTTCCTTCCTGTGTCACAGAAGGTCCTAAGACTAACTAGAACATTATGATATCACTGCCCGAGGGAGTCAGAATCCTGGAGAGCGTTCCCCAGAGCTTTGTGACTCCATCTCCAGATTATTTCATCTTTGGCACTACAATGGGTTTTAGGTTTTTTGTTTCAAATAAACTATTATAAGAGTTTCTCTAAAAGTTAATAAATATGTTTTCAAGAAAGCATGTTAATTATTGGTTCCTGGGTTTTAAAAGATCATTACATTCTATATGGTAAAATGAATAGAGACCATTTGGGTTTTATTGCAATTACAATATGTTCTTTGGGTAAGTGCAATCAAAATATGTGCTAAAACTAGTCAGAGAAAGCAAGATTCAATCCAAATGCCCTGCAAGTTCTGCTTCATGGAATGTTTAACTGTAATTCTTTAGGAAAATTTTATGAAATGGTTCAGCTTTGAATTCCAAGGACTAGATCTGTATCAGATACATTTGTTTTGTTTCATATATTTTTATTTACAAAGTCCATCTTTTACTTCACATACAGATTGAGAAAGGGATTTGAAATTTAAGTGGCCAGAAGAGGATTTAGGAATAAATAATATCTTCATGGATTAGTCATGTAATATGATCCATAGATTATTCACATACCATCTCAAGTAATAAGCCATCAAGACAAGAAAGCAAATGGACTCAATTTTTCTTCATGAAATTAAAGGCTCACCTATCTTCTCCTCTCTCAGTTTTAACTATCATTCATGACAGCCTCTCAACACTCAGAGGCATTTGTAATCAAAATACTACAAGCATCAGGAAAACACAGAATGACTGTAAAAGGAATTGAAAAGTTTTTCAGTGCAGAGAAAGCTCACAAATTAAGTCCAACTTTGGTTCTTTCCTGAACATGTATGGTGACCTGGAGAGTGGACTCAGCAGAGGAGGAAGAAGCAGAGAAGACTTGTCAAAAGGAAAAGTTGTCAGGCAAGCAAGGCTTAGCATGCAAGCCTTAGTCAAACACAGGCAAGTGAACCAATGTATAGCACTGGTTTTGTTTAGACCCTTTAGCTCATTGTCTTGTGAAAGCCGGGAGGAAGGAAAGAATGTGAGTAGAGAGCTGGAAGGCCTTCGGTGGCTTTCCCTTGGTATCCTTCTAATAGGCTGCATTCCAGGAAAGGAGAGAAACCTGAATCATGCATGCCCCATGGGGCTGCAAACCACCACAGGGCTTTGGAGAACACAGTCAAGAAGAAGCTTGGTAAAGCAGAGAATTTCCCAGGCAGAGGGGTGGCATCTGATGGAACCACCAGCTGGACCTGGTGGTACACAGGAGACAGAGCCAGCTGGAGACACTTTGACCACTGTGTGCCCACATCTGCACAGTGTGTGCAAGTACTTGGTAAATGGGCAAAGAGCACACTCTGTTTAGTTCAGGAAGCCCTCAAGTGCTAAAAGTCAACTTTGCATTTTTGAACACAAAAGAGAATTTTCTTGTTTCACCCTGTATTTCTCTATCTGCTGAGCCCTCCTCTAGTACCAGGTTTTTTTGTTTGTTTGTTTTTTATGTGGTGCTGGGGATCAAACCTAGGGCCTGGTGCTTGTGAGGCAGGCACTCTACCAACTGAGCTATATCCTCAGCTCAGGATAGATATTTTTATTTGCTGATTTGATAAACACTCTCCACAGGTAATTGCCTTGGCAGAACCCAACTGTGCTAGACTTAATTGAAAAATAACATTAGATTTCATAAAACTATTTCAGTTAGTTTGAATATTGATTCTAATTTTCCTCTTACCATGATTAGTCCTCCTTCTGAAATGTATCAATTGGAGTTATTAGTTGAACTGTATGCTCCCAAATTCATAGGTTGAAGCCCCAAGCCCCAGTGCTTCAAAATGTGGCCATGCTTGGAGATGTGGTTGCTGCAGCTATAATCTCTTAAGATGACATCATCCTGCAGTAGGATGGGGCCCTAAAACCACATAACTGGTGTTCTTATAAACAGGGTGTGATTTGCACAGAGGGACACACAGAGAGAATGAGAATGCCATGTGAAGATAAGATAAAGGCAGAAATGAGGGGTTGCAGCAGAAGCCAAGGAAAGCCAGATGGCCAGTAAGCCACCAGAAGGTGGGAGAGGCCTGCAACAGGTGCTGCCTGGCAGTCTTCAGCAGAAGCCCATCCTGCAGACACTTGATCTAGGACTTCAATCCTCCCAAACCATGAGATGATACATTTGTGCTGGTTAAACCACTCAGTTTGTGAAACTTTATTCTGGCAACCCTAACCAACTAATACAACAGAGAAACATTTTGAGCTACTGGGAAAAGATTATGGAAACTAATATTGAATTGTCTTCTCTGAAGTTTTTGATTTTGAACTGTAATTAGTCTTTCCATAAATGTAGATAGGTTAGTACTCAATATGTTGGAGACTTCTCTCTAAAGAAGTGTGTTCATTTTCCTTATAATAAGCCATATTCTAATTCTTTAAAGAAAACCTTTATTGTTAGTGCCCAGAATGTTTTTAGATTATATTTTCTTATCTGCGACTTGTTTTATTTTCTGTATGATTTCATGTTTCTTGACCACATGTGTAATAAACTTCTCTCTTATTTCTGTGTCTTCTTCCACAATATCACTGGGCTCAGAGTAAGATAGCTTATATGAGTCTTAGCTCCATTCCTTCCTATCCATGCAATCATGGACCAATTACCTTTCTCTGACCCTGAATTTGCTCATTTGGAAAATGGGAAAATTAAATTTCATAGAAAGTAGAGTCACAAGATTTTCATATCTATTGGGTGGCATTTACTTATTAAATATGCATGTATATAAAAACTAGGAGTGGTAAGATTTTCACATATCTTTTTTTATATATATATACTGAGGATTGAATTTGGGATTACTGTACCACTGGTCTACCTATTCAGCTTTAAAAATTTGGTTTATGAGTTTAGAAGTGGATCCTTTCCCAGGTGAAACAGGGCACAGGTACACCATATCCAGATTTGTAAACTCCAGAAGCTATGAGATATTAAATCTGTATTATTTTAAGCCAGTAAATCTATTATAATTTATTACACAGTCATAGTATCAGTTCGATACAGTGGCACTCGGATATAAGAAAGGCCTACAGTAGGCAAAGTCAAGGGAGCTTATTAGGTGCTCTAATAAATGCAAATTTCTAGGTCCTACTCTCTGGAATTCTTAGTAATTCTTGGGCAGGGCCCAGCAACCTATCTTTTTAACCAGCACCCCTGTTATTTTAAGACAGGTAGCTAGCCTTCTCACTAAATCTTGAGAAAAATTCATATGATTACTATGGTTACTACATGGAATTTAACTATTTATAAACAAATATTCCTAGAAGCCAAGAATCACTATTGGCATCCACCCATACATGAGGGTGAGATTCATTATTCCTGATTTTACAAAGATCTAATGAAGATTGTTATTTTAGTCAGCTTTTTCACTGCTGTGGCCAAAAGATCTGACAATGTGTTAGTTAGGGTTCTCTAAAGGAACAGAATCAACAGGAGGTATAATTATAAAAAGGGGATTCATTAGACTGACTTACACAACCAGAAGCTGGATAGTCCACAATGACCATTGGCAAGTTGGAGAGGGGCAGACCCAGTAACAGCACAGTCCAAGAGGCAGAAGCCCCAGAACAAGAAGGATCAACAGAGCTACCCTAGTCCAAGACAAAGGCTTCTGGAAATTACCTGGAGAATCACTGGCAGAGTCGTCTTTAGAAGAGTGAAGAAGCAAGAGTCTGATATCCTCAGCTGATGGAAGCAGCAATCAAGAATCCATTCAAGAGGAGTCCGTAAACATGAATATGCATGTTATCACTGTAGTAAGATTATTTTAATTCTTCAGGATAAATACCAAGAAGTGGCATAACTGCATCAATGGTGGTTCATGTTGAGTCTTTTGAGGAAACTCCATACTGATTTCCATAGTAGCTGCACTAACCCACAATCCCACCAACAGTGTAAAAGCATTCATTTTTCTCCACATCATCTCCAGTATTTATTATTATTTATATTCTTGATGACTACCATTCTGACTGGTGTGAGATGAAATTTCAGCATAGTTTTGATTCACATTCCCCTAATTATTAAAGATGCTGAACTTTTTTCCATGCATTTGATGGCCATTTGCATTTTTTTCTTTTGTCTGTTTATTAATTGGGTTCTTTTATTTTTGGTTTAAAGATTTTTTTGAGTTATGCTTTTTAGATATTCTCTATCAGAAGAGTAGCTAGCAAAGATTTTCTCACATTCTATAGGTTCTCTCTTCACATTCCTAATTGTTTCCTTTGCTGTGCAGAAGCTTTTTAATTTTATACCATCCCACTTATTAATTCTTGGCATTATTTCCAGAGCTTTGGGTTCCTATTGAGAAAGCCATTGCCTGTGCCTGTATGCTGGAGTATTAACTGTGTTTTCTTCTAGGAGTTGCACAGTTTCTGGTCTTATTCCTAGGTCTTTAATCCATTCTGAGTTGATTTTTATGCAGGGTTTAGTTTCACTCTTCTACATTCCCTGCACCATTTGTTTAAAAGTCTGGTTTTCTCCAATGTATGCAATGTACATTTTTTGGCATCTTTGTCAAGGATTATATAACTGTAGATGTATGGGTTTATCTTTTATTCTGTACCATTGGTCTATGTGTCTGTTTTTATGCTGGTATCATGCAGTTTTTTGGTTACAATAGCTCTTTAGGATAATTTGAAGTCAGGTATTGTGATACCTCCAGCATTGCTTTTTATTTGGGGGGGGGGTGCATACAATTGCTTTTGGCTATTCTGGGTCTTTTATTCTTCCAAATGAATTTTAGGACAAATTCTTCTAGTTCTGTGAAGAATGTCATTGTTATTTTGATAGGAATTTCACCAAACTTGTATATTGCTTTTGGTAGTATGACCATTTTAACGATAGTAATTCTGCCTATTCATGAACATGGGAGGTCTTTCATTGTCTTAGGTCTTCCATTTTTTTTCTTCAGTGCTCTATAGTTTTTATTGCAGAGCTATTTCTCCTCCTTGGTTAGACTTATTCCTTGTTTTTGGTTTTTGGTTTTGTTGTTGTTTTTGAGGCTATTGTGAATGAAATTGTTTTCCTGATTTCTTTCTCAACTGATTCACTGTTGGTATATATGTAAGCTATTGATTTTTTTTATGTTGATTCTATAACATGCTTCTTTGCCAAATTTGTTTTTAAACTGTAGCAGTCTTTTGGTGGACTTTTTTGGATCTGCTAGGTATAGGTGTTTTATCTGCAATTAGTGATAATTTGACTTCTTTTTTCCCTATTGTTATCACTTTCATTTTCTTCTCTTGCCTAATTGTTCTGGCTAAAATTTCTAGCACTATATTCAACAGGAGTGGTGAGAGTGGACATCCTTGCCTTGTTTCAGATTTTAAAGTAAATACTTCCAGTTTTCCTCCCATTTGCTATGAGATTGGCTTTGGGTTTTTCATATATAGCCTTTATCATGTTGAAGTAGGCTCCTTCTATCCCTAGTTTCTCTAGTGTTTTTATCATGAGTGGGTGCTGAATTTTGTCAAAGGCTTTCTCTGCATCCATTGAGATCACTAAGTGATTTTGTCTTTGATTCTATTTAAGTAATGCATTACACTTATTGATTTGTGTATGTTGAAACATTGTTGCATTTCTGGAATAAAATCAACTTGGTTGTGATATACACTATTCTTAATATGTGGTCGAACACAATTTGCCAATATTTTATAAAGATTTTTGCATCTACGTTCATCAGGAATATTGGTCTGTAGTTTTCTTTCCTTGATGTGTCCTTATCTGGTTTTGTTGTGTGATTCTGGATTCACACAACACACACAGTGTTCCATTTCTATTTCATGAAATAACTGGAGGAGTATTGGCATTAGTTCTTTGAAGTTCTGATAGAATTCAGCTGAGAATTCATCTGCTCCTGGCCTTTTCTTTGCTGAAAGATTATTATTGTTTCTATCTCATTACAAGTTATTGGTATATTTTGGTTTTCTATGTCTTCTTGATTCAGTTTTGAAGATTGTATCTGTGTAGAAATGTATCCATTTCTTCTAGGTTTTCCAATTTATTGGAGCATAAGTTTTTAAAAATAGTTCCTAATGGTCAACTGGATTTCTTTGATATTTGTGGTGATTTCTCCTTTTTCATCTCTATTTTATTAATTTGGGTCTTCTCTCTTTTTTATTTTGGTTAGTTTGGCTAAGAACCTATCAATCTTACTTATCTTTTCAAAGATCCAACTCTTTGTATCATTGATCTTTTGTGTTGTTTTCTATTCTTGAGTTCATTGACTTGGCCCTGATCTTAATTATTTCCCGTTTTCTACTGGTTTTGGAATTAGTTTTTTCTTCTCTTTCAAGAGCCTTGAGAGTCAACATTAGGTTATTTATTTGGGATCTTCCTGATTTTGGTATGTACGCACTTAATTATAAACTTTCCTCTTGGACCTGCCTTCATAGTGGCACAGATGTTCTGGTATGTTCTATCACTATTCTCATGCAAGTCTAAGAATTTTTAAATTTCTACATTAAATTCTTCTGTCACTCACTAATCATTTAAAAGTGTATTGTTTAATCTCCATGTGTTTATATAATTTCCATAGGGTTTTGGTTTGTTGATTTCTGATTTCTTTCCACTATGATCTGATAAGATGCAAGGAATTATATCATTTTTTTCTTTGTATTTGCTAAAAGTTGATTTGTGGCCTAAAATATGGTCTATTTTGGAAAAGGTTCATCAGCTGTTTTTCAATGAAATATCCTACAGATGTCTGTTAAGTCCATTTGATTTATAATATTTTTCAGGTCAAAACAGTCTTTGGTGAGTTTATGTCTGGAGGACCTATCTGATGGTTAGAGTTGAGTTGAAATCATCCAGTATTATTATACTGGGGTCTATCTGAGGCTTCAATTTGAGTAGTGTCTGGTTTATGTAATTAGTTGCATACACATTTGGGTCATTAATATTTGTTATTGCTATATTTTCTTGTTGGATTGTTCTCTTTCTGAGTAAGAAGTGACTTCTTTGTCTCTTCTGATGAATTATGTTTTAAATTAATCTTTCTCAGATATGAATAGCTACTTCTGCTTGTTTTAGAGCTCAATTCATGTGGTATATCAATTTCTATATTTTCAATTTCAGTCTGTGGCTGTCTTTTTTTGTAAGGTGAATCTCCTACAAATGACATACAGTTGGGTCTTGTTTTTTTATCCATTCTGCCAGTCTATGTCTTTTAATTGGAGAGTTGAGACCATTTACATTCAATGTTATTATAGAGAGATGCTTATTATTTTCTGCCATTTTGATTCATTGATGTTTAATTTGGTCCTGCTTCTCATTTTCTTAGCTAAGCTTCAAATGAGATTTGTTCATTTATGAGCTCTAGGGTTTGTTTTTTTTCGTCCGTGTGGTGTACTTCTTTAAGTAAGTTCTGTACTCCTGTTTTAGTAGTCGTGAATTATTTTAGTTTCTGCTTATCTTGGAAGGTTTTTATTTCTTATTCCATTTTTAAGGATATCTTTGCAGGATATAGCAATCTTGTTTGATAGTTATTTACTTTGAGGACTTGGAACACATTATTCCAAGCCCTCCTTACTTTTAAGTTTGTGCTAAGAAATTAGAAGTGATTCTGATTACCTTGCCTCTAAATGTGACTTGATGTTTTTCTTTTGAGGTTCTAAAATTTCTATCTGGGTTTTGTATTTTGGGAATTTTAACTGTAATATGACATAAAAAGTTTTTATCTTGTCAATGGTGTTATGAATGCCTCCTGTATCTGAAGGTCTATCTCATTCTCAAGGTTTGGAAATTTTTCTGTTAATATGTTCCTGAGGAAGTTATCCATTTTGTTATCCTGCATCTTACAACCCTTTTCAATTCCAATGATTCTCAAAATCGGTCTCTTAATTTTATCTTGCATATTCTTGTATGGTTACTTATTTTCTTTTCTTTAATGTGTGAATGTTCAAGACTAGCCAGTTGATCCTCCAGCTCTAAGATTCTGTCTACAGCATGATGTACTCTATTAAAGAGAGACTTTCAACTAAACATTTTATTTGATTTATTGTCTTTAATTTCCATGATTTGTTTGGTTCTTTTTTAATATCTCTATGTTCTTATTGTGTTTTTCATTCATATCCTGTAATGACTTCCTTAATTAGTTCAATTGTTTTTCTCTGTCCTCTTGGAATTCATTACTCAGTTTTATAATCATTCTTTTAAATTCTTTATCTGATGTTTAATCCACTTCAACATCTTTTGGGTCAGCTGCTGGTGAATTATGAACCTTAGGAGGGGTCATGTTACCTTGTTTTCTTCATATGTCTTGTATCCCTGCATTGGAGTTTATGCATCTCTTGGGAGAGATTTCTCAGTTTTCATTTGCCAATGTGTTTCAGAGTGATCTGGACTGAGAACACCTTGTAGGTGGGCTATTCACAGTCTTTGTGTTTCTTCTAAAACAGTGGATCTCTTGAGTGGAACCTGAGAGCCCACCACTAGGCATTTCTATTTGGGGCCTGGTTGTTAGTTTGTGTTTTTTTCCTTTCTATTTTTTTGTATTGAAATATAGCTGAAGATGAAGTGTCATTAATTTGAGTGTGGAGCAAGGTCTGCTGTATTTTGGTTGAGTTTAGCTCAGCAACAGTGTCTCTACCCTGTGAACTTGTCATGCTCCTGTAGGTTCCCATCACCTCATAGAGTAGGGGAAACAAACAATAGCAGCAAACAATATATAGTATTAAAGTGAATACCTGGTTACTACTATGACATCTACAATGCTAATTACCACAAAAAACAGAAGTTGTGGGGTCAACAATTGCCAACAACAAAAATAATAAGTATCCATAAACTAGATCCTACATTAAAGTCAACAATAGGTGTAAACTCTGCCATCTACAGAAATAATAAATGCAACAGCATGAATGGTGGGGGCAGGAGTTATATAAATACATTAGTTCCAAAAGATGGTAAAAATGCAGTTAGTTAAGGGAAAAGAAAATGTAATAAGGGTTTACAACGTCAAAAAGTAAACAGGGAATGCAGAAGAGATGTAGCAGGTGATAGTTTAAAAGGAGAAAAATAGGAGAAACAAAGTAAAAGGAGACAGAAAGAGAGAACTAGAGAATTTGGCTATTAGCAGGAAAAGAAAAGATAGTGAAACAAGATAAATAAATAAATAACAAACAAAACAATCCAAATTATACAAGCCAAAAACCTTAGCCCTCAAATGACAAGGCAAGAAAAAAATAACTTCATTAAAATATGCTATATATGAGAAAAGCAAATCTAATGTATATATAGATAAAGAGTTGCTCATTAATACCCCCTGGGCCCCTATCTGAATCTCCATGTGGTCCTTCCCCCTGCCATTTTGCATCCCACCTTTTTGCTGTGTCACCACAGGGCCTAGTCACATAGGCAGGAAGGAGAGATAGATAAGGGTCAGAGGAAAAAACAGAACAAAGAAGACCCTAACCTATAAAAGATGTAGGATATGCTCACTTCTCGGGGATCCTAGAACATCTGCCATGACCAACTTCTCCCTCCTGGGAGAAGTTACCATTTTTAAATAAAACCTGCTTAATATGCTTGTCCTGGCATGCTTCTCTGGCATTATACTTCAACACCTGAGGAAGCAGAACTCGGCACCAGTAAATCAGCATCAACTCCATCGAGGTGGTCAAAATAGTTGACAAAAATGGATTGTCACAGTCTGTGCTCAATTGACTTTCTTTCCATTTCTTCTTGGGCTATATACTAAGGGAGGGAGGGAAGAAGGGAGAAAAGGAGGTGAAGAGAGGAGGGTGGAGCTGGTGGGGATTGTTGACCACTTCTTTTTGTGTTGCTCACCAGGCTGCCAGTCCAAGTGGCCTAAGACTGAAGCTGGGAGTGGCCTAAGACTGAAGCTGGTTGAAATAAGTTTCAGCTTTCCTTATCATCAGTATGAGGTAGGCTCGAGTGAAAAGTACTATCATTGGAGTTTTGTCTGCACAGACCAGATTGATGCACTCTCAGGATGGGGCTGCTGCAGAGTTTTATGGGAGGAGTTCTGGTGGCTGAAGTTTAGGTCTAGTCAGGCCATTGGAGCTTGGTTGAGTGGTGTCTCCTCTGAAGAGATAAGATCAACATACCCCCAAGGCCTGGGAGATGCTGATCTCTGTCAGAAGACTGGATCTGAGGAGACTCATGGGACAGGGGGGCCAATCCTCTACTCCTCTACACACTGCTGCCCATAACTAAGTCTTTTCAGTCTTAGTCCCTGAATGTACTCACCATTCTCACAGGTTCAGATTCGCAGACTGCTTTGGCTGGTCATATGAGCCACCAGACTCAATGGAAAAGCAAGTTGGGCTCCCCTTCACTTTTCTGACTTAAATCCCCCTGAGTACAATCTTCTCTGTTCCTGTTTCACTTCCATTCTGATACGTATACCCTAGGCCGCAGGATAGGTGCCTGCCTCGTCAGTATGGCAATGTTTGCTCTGATCTTCAGGCTCTGTTGCAGCGGCTGCATGGCTGCCTCAAGATGGCTCCCACCTCATCTCTCTGCAGTTCAGTTGAAAAACAGAGCACGTTTCAAATACGGGTGAGCAATGCAGCCTCTGGATCAGCTAAGTTCAGGCTGCTTTTCTGATCCCAGGTTCTCCCTCCCTCTGTGGCAATTCAGCACCACGACCACTGTCATAATGGACTTGGCTCCAATGTGCACTTTCTTCTTTGTTTAATGTACACAAATTTCTGTGTCTCTTAGACACTCTGTCCAATAATAAATTTTAGTGAAATTCCTCTTTCACCATCCTGCTGAGTAGCAGAACTCCCGCTGCTTGAATCCTGAGCCACAGAGCAACTGGGAATGCAGTCTTCCTCGAGACCACCATCTTGAATCTTCCCTAGTCCTTTCTAATGCTCTGGAATCTATAAGTAGCAAGGATGTTTATTTTAAAATCACTCATCTTCTAGTCCTTTTTACAACAGGTGAGGGGCTTGAGTTCCTTTCTGTCACATTTCTCTATCCAAGTGACACAGAAGTCCTTTTGTAGTCACTTAGGACAGACAATTTGAATTCCAATTAAATATTATGAGACCAAAGGCACACCTTCTAATGAATACAAACAAGACAGGGAAATAATTGGTTTATTTAGGGACTTCTGGAGTTGGATTTTTTTTTTTTTTAATTCAAACCTACAAGATCACAGAGTTTTTCTGAATTCATGGTCCAAATTATTTCCTGATTATACTAAAACTACACCTCATGCCATCTGTACAACCTCAGGAAGCTCATGCTGAAATTGGGACTGTACTACAAATTGTTCCTTGGAAGTGTGAGGTGAAACTTGCTTTTTGAATGAATTTTCTTTACTTTGGTTCAGCATTTGCTTATCTAATGATTTAATGTATTGTGTGTGTGTGTATATATATATATGTGTGTGTGTGTGTGATTTTATGGTATAATTTATATATATATTGACTTAGATCATTATATATTATATTCCATCATCTATCTGTTCATCTCTTGATGAATTCTTCCTCCTTCAATGTTCTATGGTTGAATCACTTGTGAATAATATCAATGGAGCCCTAGGAATGGAAAACATTCATATCATCACAGCATGTTTATTTTATTCAGCTTTAAACCCTAGGCCTGTATTGCTTCCTGATATATTAAAGATCTCCCAATGGAATGAGGAACCAGAGAACATTTATGGTCTGCATAACTTCCAGTGACCTCAAAGGAAGTTTGAGTGAATCAAATAGCTGCTGCTTTTAACATGTGATGAATCTCTATTTTGTTTCTAAGTTAAGTTAATGGAATATATGCAATAATAATCTTACTGCCTCTCAGTTAGATATTTCTGATGGTTCATGTACCCACATATATTATGGCTGAAGAAGTAGTGTCAGTAAATTTCTTTAATTGAAGAGGAGAATTAGCAAAAATTAACTGTGATAGTTTTTCAAATTATTGATTATCAAAGATAATATTTCCAGCTTTGGGTATTTCTTTTTATTAATTTTTAAAAGTCTGCTTAGATTCCTGTGAGTGAAGTGTATGTTTCACTTAGGTTTTAGAGCAAGGAGCAAGACCCAGAAATTTCTTATGTATCTTGCAAATTTTCATAGGAACACCTTGGGATATTCTTTATGGACTTTTTAGTTTGGTTTCCACCCCTTGCCCACTTGGGAAATCCCCTCGAGCCTCCTCTTACCCTCACATCACCTCTGAACAAGTCATTCTGACCAAATTTGTTTCCCCATCTAATCCATTTTTCCAACTTATTTCTGATTCAGGGTCTTCTTTATAGTCTTGAATACCTATCTTATGAAAAGAAGTATACTATGATCTCAAATAGACTGATCATAGAAATGCCAGTGTGGGCTGGGGATATGGCTCAGTTGGTAGAATGCCTGCCTCACAAGCACAAGGCCCTGGGTTCAATCCCCAGCACCACAAACAAAACAAAACAAATAAAGAAATGCCAATGCAACCACAGAGCATATCATCAGGAAAGAAACTGAGGACTGGACTGCTAAACCACATGGACTATATGTCCAGAGGAGGGCCAATCTGAAAGTGTCCAGTGCTAAACGGGTGAAGACATCCCTCCCATGGTTAAGAATGTGGGTTCTGGAGCACATTAAATTAAATTCTGCTTCATCACTTTCTTTCTTATGACCTTAGATGAATTACTTATTAACCTTTACTCTAAGATAAGGATATACAGGGAGAAGCAATTTCATGGCATTGCTACAAGCATGTAAAATGCTTGGTGTATACTTAGTTTGTAAAAAGCACTCAATAGCATTTAGTTGATATATAATTTTTGGTGTTAGCAGCATCAAATTGGTATCATTGTTATTTATCATTTTGGATTAATCTCTCTAGTAGATCTAAATTAGGAATTTATCTCCCATGTAAATTTATTCATCTGCCAAATGTTTGTTGAGCATGTACTATATGCCAGACCATATTCCAGGTGATACATCTATAAACAATATGGTGATTCCTGATGTCATGGGATTTATATTCTAGTAGAGGGAGATAGACTGTGTACAACAAATCCAAGAAAGAAAGAAATGGCATAAGTGCTGTGGGGAAAAGTGAAGTAATGCAAAGAAAGGGGGATTTTGAGTGCTGGTGGGCAGGTGTGATCAGCAGAGTCATCACTGAGAAGGTGACATCTCAGAGAGCTTGAAGGGGAAACATTAGAGAAGGGGATTTGGGGAAGAAATATCCAAGGCAAGCAAGAGACCAGTGTGTGTGCCCAGCCTGACTGAGGCCAGCAAGGAGGGCTCAGGTTAAGGGAGAAAGTAGCCAGGAACTGGAGCCCAGGCTTTTAGTCTGAGTGAAAGGGGTAGTATTGCAGGGTTTGGAGGAGGGGCTGCATTTGGATCCACAGATGGTGAGGAACTGTGGTCATCAGCTTTTGGTTTCTGGGATCAAAATACCTGACAGAGACATCTTAGAGCATATTTATTTTGGCTCGCAGGTCAGAGGTTAAGTTCACAGTCAGCCAGGTCCATTGCTCTGGGCTAGGCTAAGGCAGAACATCATGGCAGAAAGACTGGTGGAGAAAAGCTGCTGAGTGTGGCAGCCAGAAAATAGAGGGCTGGGAAGAAGGAACACAGGGAAGATGAACCCTTCTAGGGCACTTCCACAGTAACCCACCTCCTCCAGCCACACCTCACCTACCTTCAGTTACCATCCAGTCAGCCCATTCAAACCAGGATGGACTGATTAGGTTACAGCTCCCACAATCCAATCATTTTACCTCTGAATATTCCTGCATTAACAAAGGAGCTTTGGGGAGGGCACCTATATCCAGAACATAATTGGAACTCAGTTCCTTATTTTTCAGCCAATGTGAGCTTCTCTCACTAGACTTTGTCCTAAAAATCCTAAGCATCTTTACCAAGGTTTTGCCTTCACACAAACTCATGTGGACCAAATATCCCTGTTGCACCTTTATAAAATTACACTTCTGATTAAGGTGGTCCTGAGTGAAGTTGGGTATGGTGGCACACACTGTAATCCCAGTGGCTGAGGAGGCTGTGGCAGGAGGATCTCAAGTTCAAAGCCAGCCTCAGCAATTTAGTGAGATTCTGTCTAAAAATAAAAAATAAAAAGGGATGGGGATGTGGCTCAGTGGTTAAGCACCCCTGGTTCAATCCCTGGTACCAAGAAAACCAAAACCAAAACCAAAACCAAAAAGGCCCTAAATGAGATACTTAAGCTTTAGACAAATAAATCAGAATCTGTCAATTCACTAAAGGCTTCTGCCATCTGTGAATATCAGCTAGCAAGCAGCTTTTAATAATACAAAGACATATATCATCATATCACATCATATCATATCAATCATATCATATCATATATTTCTTGAAAATGTGTAGATCATTCTCCATTGTCAATTTGATAATACATGAGGACAGATCTCAATCATATGATGCCATTTAGTCTAGAACAGATATTAAACTGTCTACTATGAAGTAATATATCCACATACAAAATCAAAGTTTAATTAGGTTGACTTCCTTATTCAGTGTTATGGTTTGGATGTGAGGTGTCCCTCAAAAGCTCACATGTGAGACAATTCAGGAAGGTTCAGAGGAGAAATGATTGTGTTGTAAGAATCAACATAATCAGTGAATTAATCCCTGATGGGATTAATTGAAGTGGTAGGGCGTGGCTGGAGGAGACTGGAATTGGGGTGGAGCTTTGGGGTGTATATTTTGTATCTGGAGATTGAAGTCTCTCTCTCTCTCTGCTTCCTGATGATGTGAGCTCCTTCCCTCTGCCACACTCTTCTACCATGATGTTCTGCCTCATCTCCAGCCTTGAGGAATGCAGCCAGCCTTCTATGGACTAAGACCTCTGAAACTGTGAGCCCTCAAATTAACCTTTCCTCCTCTATAATTGTGCTGGTCAGGTCATTCAGTCACATCAGTGAAAAAGCTGACTGAAACATTGTTTTTTGTTTGTTTGTTTTTGTTTTTTTGGTACAAGAGATTGAATTTAGGGGCACTCAACAACTGAGCTACATCCTTAGCCATTTTTTGTATTTTTTTTTTTAAAGGGTCTCACTGAGTTGCTAAGGGCCTCACTGAGTTGCTGAGGCTGGTTTTGAACTTGCAATCCTCCTGCCTCAGCCTCCTGAGCTGCTGGGATTAGAGGCATTTGCCACCGTGCCAGGCCTCATTTAGTTTTTAATCTATTAAATACTAGAAATTTTTGCTTTTTATTTTTTGGCGGGGTGCCGGGGATTGAACTCAGGGGCACTCTACCACTGAGCCCCATCCCCAGCCTATTTTGTACTTTGTTTAGAGACAGTCTCACTGAGTTGCTTAGCACCTCACTTCTGCTGAGGCTGGCTTTGAACTCACAATCCTCCTGCCTCAGCCTCCCAAGCTGCTGAGATTACAGCCACGCGCCATGGTGCCCAGCTTTCTGCTTGGTTTTATCTTCATGAAAACTCAATTAGATGATGACTGCTACATTAAAGCAATGAGATCTTTTAGTTAATTAGCAGTGAAAGTAAACCTAGATAAACTACATAAATAACACTCCCATTGCTTTTCAATGACATTTATTTATCATTTTGGTCAATGTAATGAATAAGTTTATTTGAAAGTAGAGTTGAGGGCTGGGGTTGTGGCTCAGTGGTAGAGCACTTGCCTAGCACATGTGAGGCATTGGATTCGATTCTCAGCACCAAATAAAAACAAACAAAAAAGGTATTGTGTCCATCTAAACTAAAAAAAAAAAAAAAAAAAAAAAATGAGCAGAAGGGGCTGGGGTTGTGGCTCAGTTGTAGAGCACTTGCCTAGCATGTGTGAGGCACTGGTTTTGATCTCAGCACTATATATAAGATAAATCAATAAAAATAAAGGTCTATCAACATCTAAAAATATTTTAAAAAGAGAAAGTAGAGTTGAAGGTTAAAAATTTATAATGAAAAGACTAGACAGGTTTAATTACCACTTTAATTTCTATAAAGGAACTGAGTTTCTATAGGAGTACTGATTTTTGTTGGGTGGGGGCTTAAGGCATCTGGTTTGAATTTATTTTCTTCTGTGACTTTTTCATTTGTCATCATTAATACAATGTTATTTCTAGAAAAAAATAAAGAATATAGAAGATATTCAATGGGAGTGAATTTGAAAATTAATATGGCAGTTTCCTCTGTGACCTTTGTAGACATGATGTAACGTGGGTTGCAACCTGAAATGTAAATAAGTGCAGACTCCTGGTGCAAAGAGAAACAGTAACTGCCAGTCAGCCTCACAGTTGGCAGGCAGTAGTATGTGATGTGGCAGAGTTAAATTGAAGAGAATATACGCTATCCCCAGTGATTCAGCCACTTCTCAGCCAATTTCTGCCATGAGTACAAAACTTGGTATTGCCAAATCTGGTTTTATAAGAGAAACCCACATTTCTGAATTTTTATGTGACAATTTCCCAATTTTTAAATGGCAACAAATTTAAAAAGAAAAAGAGTCTCTCTAGGACAACACTGTGCAGTACACTCATAGGCCACATTCAGTGCTTAGACTACCTCTTTGTTCACCTGGGTGCACGTTCAGGCTGTGTAACTGAGAAACAGAGAACTACCCTATAGCATTGATGGGATTCCAAAGGCCGCATTCCCTATGGCTCTGTCTAGAAATCAACTCGTTACTTCATTTTGTTTTATCTAACAGAATAGCTTTTATCAAATATAGCATTCTATTATTACTGTTAGCAACAGTGGATCTTATAGGAATCACCTATAATTACTATAGTAATTAAATATATTATTAATATAGCAATGTGTAGAATTTACATATTCTACCATCTTTTCAAATATGTTGCTTTATTCTCCTAAAATAAGTTATGCATGAACAAATCTATAATCTCAGTGTTCAGTTCAGACCTGAGGCATGGAGCAATTAAACTACATAAGAACACAAGTAAAATAGTGGCCAACCAGAGATTAAAACCAGAGTTTACTCACTCTGCACAATGAACTTTTTCTATGATCTAGTTTTGTTATCTCTATATGTCAGGACATCATCAAATTAATATTAAAGTATGTCTAACACTAATCTGTTGAGGAACTAAACTAAATGCTTGATGCCCTCTTAGAAAATTCTGTAATAGGATAAAGGAACTTCTGCCAAATACAAATATGTGCATGTGTGTTTTCAAATGAATTTTGAATTATCTTTTATAGAATTTATAATTTTCCTCTTATTTATCTATTCCAGGACAATTTTAAGATGAAGAAATTAAATAAATCTTAATTAAATAAAACAAAGAAATAAATCAATCATTAAAAAGGCAAACCAGATGATGGTTACATGTCTTTTATTTGTGACATTTGAATTTCTAAGCCCACATAGAACTGATTTCATAAATATCCTTTAGTTTTATTTTGCTTTTCTAATTGATTTAATTGTGTTAGTCTATTTTTCTTATAGCCAAACCCTTAATTCAATCACAAGTGGAACTAAAAATATAGGCAACATTTTTTCCAGATGTATGTAAAAAAGATACAAGAAAACTCTGGAATCAGAACACAAGAAGCTAGTATGACAGCTTAATTGTTTGATTAGAAATGGACTTTCCCTCTGTTATACAAATCCTTATATAATGTCACTGAAAATTCTTGCCCCAGAATTAATACCTGCCCAGAGGGAAATAGGTTTTATAAAAGTATTTTGCTGATATATTTTTTAAAGCAGGTAAGCAATCATTATTCCAAAACACACTTTGTTTGGCTAATTCTAGGAATCACCAGTTTCTTCAAAGACCAAAATGATCAGAGCAAGAGGGACAATGGTATTACCCAGATGACATCTCCATCTCCCTTTAGTGATTGTGCCTTTTTATCCATTTCTTAAAGACAGGGCCATACTTTTCCTACAATATTTTTTTTTTCTTACAGTGTGATACTCATGGGGTATGGAAGGTTAGAGACCACAGGAAGTGATATGCTTCCACTTCTGATAGATTGGCGTAAACCACCACAAAAAGATGAATGGAACTCTCTTCTAGTTCCTTAATGTTTTCCCAACTAAAGAGGTGATTGAAAACAACAACCAAACCCAAACAGTGTCATCTAATGAGATGCTAAAGGTACAAAGAAAGGAAATTCAGGGAAGCTAACCAGAGTGGTCAAATAGAATGCAGTGAAGAGTTTTGTATGGATGATTAAAATATAAAAAAAGTTCTCTAAGTGTATAAAAAGCAAGTCAGGACTTAGCAAAGACACAACAGGGTTTGTAGAAGGCATGAACTAATTTCTTATCAGGTTCATGGCTGGTGGCATTCATGATGCAGTCTTAGGAAGAGCTTTTGGGAAGTTTCCAGTTGAACTACAGAAATAGTTAACAACAGGTCCGTCAAGAAGGTGCTGTTGTTGGAAGAACTCTAAAGGAAACAAGACAGAAGGACCATGGGAACAATTTTGAGAAACTACACAAATATGAAAATGAAGTTCTCTTTATTATATAATTACTTATGCTGCACTGTCTCAGGACACAGAAAAGATGTGCTGAAACTCAGAGTGCTTTGCTGGAATCAAAGTGGAAGGATTTCAGATATTGTGGAGTTTCAGATATTGTGGGTCCTACCAGAGGATGCTGCAGAATTTCTATGCCTGGAGATCTGTGAGAGGAGAATAGCTTTTCACTTGGAATGTCACTGACCTGGTCTGGGAGGTAGAAGGAATTGATTAAGAAATCCCTCAAAGTTCCTCCCATTCATCCTGACTCTGAGACTCCAGGTCCTGAGAAATGAGAAAACACTCAGGGAAGAAAAAATTGACAACCTACGGAGCAGGAATGACTCTAGACCAGTATTTCTTAATCTACTTCTTTTTCCCAATATTCTTCTGTTGAGGAGATTTTTAGGCATTTTATTTCTACTCATGTCCTCCCACTCCTTATTCCATCCCTCATAGGATTTTTGTTGTTATTTATGTGGTGCTGGGGATTGAACCCAGGGCCTTGTGCATGCAAGGCAAGCACTCTACCAACCGAGCTATATCCCAAGCCCCCCTCATAAGATTTTAATACCACATAAATACTTCACATCAGATTATATTGCTTATGGTCCTTTGGAGACATACAACATATTGTAATATCTAAGATTCTCCCTCTAAAAAACATTTGGAAATCACTCTCAACAAGAAGGTTCTCTATGAATAAACTATGGATCTGAGTGCGAAGTCAATAAGGATAGGAGGAAAAACAATGTTACATATATTTCAACTCTGGCCATGGGTCCATACAAATTCTCATCAGCAAGAATGCCCATGTATCACCCACACAGGGAACTGTCCTTCTCTTCCTACTGTTGAATGGAAAGGCACAAATCCTTTACCACTGGTATATCATTTAACTGCAGTGGGCACTATCTTTGGGGATCATGGACCCTGGTAATTAAGAAGTGAATGTTTATCTGTATAGCCTCATACTGTATAAAAACTAGGTTTAGTGAATTCCAGAGTTTTATAATGAATTGTGGAAGTTGATAATGGTTGGACCAGGCAGATAGCAACTGCACCCACCAATCAATCTTAATATTATGAAAAGAGATTAACATGTGCTTCTTGATGTAATGCAATAGGAAGAAACATGACTTATATAGTATTCTTGTAAAAAAAAAGTTTAACCTAAATTTCATGAGGAAATAATCAGGAAACCAACCAAATAAAATCCTCTAGACTGTGGGACATTCCACAAGTAAACAGGACTGAACTCTTTAATAATGTCAGTCAGCAGGGCACAGTGGTGCACACATGCAACCCCAGCAAGTTGTAAGGCCAGCGTCAGCAGTTTAGCGAGACCCTGTCTCAACATAAAAAAAAATTTAAAATATGAACTGAGGATGTCATTCAGTGGTGAAGTGTCTCTGGGTTCAATTCCCAGTAGGACACTAATTAATAATAATAATGAAAATGATGATGTCAGAGGCATGAACTGATGGACACACCACACCCACATACCACACCACAGTGCCCCACAAACATACCTCACCACACATACACACAAAAGGGAAACTCTAGTCCATTATAGGATACTAAAGAGAAAGACAATGAAAGGCAATGTGTGATTCTTGAGTGGATCCTGGATTAAAAAAAAAATAAGCTATAAAGAATATTTTGAGATGGTTGAAGAATTTTGAACAGGGATCGTATCCTAGAAATATACCGTGTTGGTGTTCAGTTTCTTGGAGGTGATAATGACATTGAAGATGGTCAGGACAAGGGTCATATTAATAGGAGGAGCATGATGAAGTATCTTAAAGTTTCATGATGTCTACATCTTATTTTCAAATGATTCAGCACTCAGAACATGTATTTATAGTAAGAAGGAAAATGGAGCAAAATGTTAATTGTTGCACTTAAAAGCATAAGGATGCTTATTATAATCTTTTAACTTTTGAAAATTTCACTGCCCCCACTCCCATCCAAGTAGGAAAGAAGGAGGAGAGGGGACCAGGGTCAGAGAAAGAAGCAGGGTTGCAATCTCTCACCCTGTTTGGAGCAGAGACAAGCCAGGCCATGGAGTATCCAGGGGCTGCCAGGAATTTAGAGTCTCCATTTGCAGTAAGAGATTCTTGGAAGATGAAATCAGGCCAAAGAGTTAAAAATTGTCAATAAAGACTTTCCTTAGAATTTGCCAAACAAAGTTCTGTGGGAATAGGAACACCCTGTAATTAAAAAATACAAGAGCAGTTTTCCAGAATTTACTCTAGAAGAGTTGATTAGTGCAATTAGCAATATAGCCATGAGGATAGTGTTCCAAGAAGTTCAAAACACATTTGGATGTTTAAATTGAGTTATTTCACACAGTTAGTAGACAACAACCTTAAAACATTAATGACAAATGTCTTCAGATTCTAGCCTTCCACTTGATTAAGCATCACTGAAATGCATGAACATATTCAACTTTCTAAATGCAAACATCCTAGGGTTTCCATGGTACAGAGCTACAAAGATCTCAAGGGCATGGGCTCCATCCTGTCATTTCTCGGTCCCACCATCCTGCATTCCTGTGTGGTATTGTGTATTGCACAGATCAGGAAAAAGGGGCTCTTGTTTCTTTGCATCCTTAAGACAGTTTTTTTTTTCCTTTTTTTTTTTTCCAGCCAAAAGTAATGTTGAGAAAATTTTTTTGTCTATCTTGGCCTGTCAAAGTTAGGATAAAAAAGAAAGTTTATTGTTGACCAGCGTGAACAACATGGAGAGAGGTAGCAGCGTTTGGGTTCCATAAGACAATGTTTATAAGATAGGAAGCAAGGGTCTGTCCGCATGGCTGGGTCAGCGTAGAAGGCCACTGTGCACAGTCAGCCCTTTCTTGGTTGGGACAGAGATTTCATGCCCTCCAGGCTTTTCCAGCAGCCACAAATGATGTTAACACATTGGGAATAATAAAAGAAAACCAGAGTTGCTCATTTGTCTTTTAATCGTTATTATATTAAATGTGCTAATACATTCTTATCTACTTCCCTCCACCAACAGATATTTTGTTAAACTCAAATATCACTGCACATATTATTACCCCTTAATCACAGGCTGGGCTGACAGGACCACAGTTTTGTGAATGAATCAGAGAAGATGACATTTCATCAATTACAACTATGTTAGGTTTCAAAGGCAGGGCATGGTGCAGAATGCATTATTCTGACGGTCTACTGGATGAGAAAAATTGGAAAGGATGGGAGAAGGAAGTTAGCTCCAGCTCTACTGCCACCTTTAAAACTGGGCACAATCAATGGGAGTTTCCAGAAATTAATTTTGTGCCATAACACAACATGGCAGAGGAGGGCAGAGTACAGAGGAAGGAGAGATGAGTGGTTGGGTTTCAAGCTCAGAGGGCCAGTGAGGAAGGTTACAAGTCAACGGACTGGGTGCATCATTGACATTCACCAAATAGCCAATGGTCCAGCCAGGACTCCCTGCTCTTTAAAGAACAAACACCGCACTAATGTGGCTCAGGGATCTTACTGACCATTCTTGGTCATTTGTAACTTTCTTTCATTTCTTTCTTCAGGGAAACAGGAAAGAATATCAACAGAAGAGTCAAGGAATGATGGTGGTTATAAAAATAGTACATTCTGATCAGGGCAAACTGGTAACTTGTTAGTTTTCTGCTAGTGGCCACACTCTTCCCCAGAGTTAGCATGTGGAGACCCTGTTTGGAGCAGAGACAAGCCAGGCCATGGAGTGGTCCCTGATACAACTGCTTCTTAGGGAAATGGCATGGATGCTGCCAGATGGGCTTCGGATCTCCCAGCTCCACAGTCCTGCACAATTTTAAACCACAGGATCAGCGTGGGAGCTTTCAGAGATCCCAAAGGAAGGCTTGTTATAGAAAAACTTGCTGTGTATCCAAAGTTCCAAAATTCACTTGGTACTTAGAAAACAAATGACAGAAAAGTCGGCCAGCTGACAAGACAGCTAAGTGGAAAGTACAAACAAACATCTCAGTCTCAAAACCTGAATTCCAGTAAAGTTTAGGCGGCAGGTCACAGGCAGAACCATGACGTGCACGGAAGTCGAGGCCCCTCCTGGACATTTCCTGAGCCGGAAGGGTCAAGGGCTGGTCCTTCTTCCATGTTGTGGTCTTCTGGTCCACAGGTCTGGGCTAGCAGCACTCAGGGGTTTAAGAGCACATGAAGTGAGTGGGGAACGTGTCTCTCGGGGGTCACTGCTTGACTCCACCTCTCCTGCTCCTGGAAGTAGGTGCACCATTTCAGCCAGGGAGCTCCACCTTCCGTCCACTTAGGGCTCCATGAGGAAACAGCTTTCCCTTCTTCCAAAAGATGAGATGGAGCATTAGTGACACATCCTGCTCGTCATCTCTTTCTGGAAAGCAAAGAGAGAAGGACAGTTAGAAGAAACTAGAAGCACAGCAATGATGTGATGAAGGATTCTGAAGCTATTCTCAGGATCTGCAGAGCCTTGAAACCAAAGGTTGTAAGCATGACCCATGAAAAAGGTTCAGCATGAAGATGTGTTCTGTTCAGTTTGCAGATTTATTTATTTTTTAATTAAGGCACTGTTTAAAAAGATTTACTATCTTGCCAAAATTCCAAGTTGCTTGCTTTTTCTGAAAACTTGGAGTTGAAGAATGGCTGTCCTCTTCAGACAGAGAAAATATTCTCTAGACTGCCCCAGTCCCCACCACTCCCAATTGTCTCCCCAAGGGAAGTCAAGCATCACTTGCCAAACAACATGAAAATTGGATTTGAACTGCTATTCTTAGAGAACACCTTCTTTTTAGCTAAGCTTCAGTCAAGGATGGGAAAATGAAGAATAACTTCAATATGTTTAAATCAAGAAAAGCAGGAGAGAGGACTTCTTCATGGAAATGAAGACTATACCAAAGTGTCTGACATGTAGTCACCTGACCTTTCACCCACAGACATCATGTGCTTGGCTCCTGTGGGTATTCACAGACCCCAAATCTGCCATCCTTTCTCTTCCTCTGAGACTCTGCACAGGCTGAGCCCCTTGCCTATGGCCTGTTCCTGCCATATCCTGCCTACCCCCTCTTCACTTGGTTAATTGCCATTTATTTTCCCAACTCAGAAAAGATGACTTCCACTGGCCCGAGAGACCTTCTGGCACACTACCCAAGCACAGTAGAGATGTCCACTCCCCTCTACCTGTGCACACCTGGTCCTTGCATTGGATGTACTGGTTGAAAACTGTGAGTGTGTATGGGTGCTGGGCACATCTGTTGGCCCTACTGGATTGCAAGTTACTAAGTGGCAGGAAGAGGAAACACTCCTTGGATCAGCCCATGTGCTTTCACCTTTGTGTCCCCCATCCGTAGCACAATGCTGGGCAAAGCCTAGGGACCCTCTTTCATCTCCAAGGACAGTGTGAGAAGCAAGCTGAAAACGAGCTCTGTGCCATTCAGCATTCGGGGAGGACAAGAACAATGTTATTTTAATTAGATGAATGAGTTGCTTCCAAGTTGCATCTCCTACAGAACTGACTGCAGATGTTACATCTTTTACAAGCTGACCTGGATCACCTTGGCCTACAAAACAGGCAACATCTGAATCAAAGTAGCTGGATGGGGAAGGGCCCAGGTGCTCGGAGGGCTTTTATATTTTAAAACCATACATATGGGTTGGTTAAAGAAATATTATACAGTGCAGAATCTAGGCACTTTTGCATCCCTGAAATATTACTAAATATGGATAACTACATACAAATGCATATTTTGAAAAATTAAACAGCCATTTACTTATACATATTACTTGTACTGTATAGATGCCTGGGAGACAAGACTGCTGTACTATGCAGAAGCAATCTATGAAGGAGAAAGAGGCATGGATCACAAGCCAAAGCACCTTGACATCAATGCAAGAATTTACCAGAGGACAGGCTAGGAAGCATGGAGCAACCAAGCTCACCTGCATTTCAGTCCCCTTTCTGACACACACTGCCCACCTGTGTGATCTCCCCAAACCTGCAGATCTGAACTGAAATGCCCTGTTTTAGGCACATTTCTCTAAGCCCAGAGTGAGGGCATATTCCCCCTTCCACCTTTTCATGGCACTCTTCTTCACCATTGGACTCATCTATTGTTGTTTCATTCCTCCTCCTGGATTCATCCCTTGTAAGCTCCTGGAGGATCTGGGAAGGGGTGCGCCCATTGTTTGTGGTTGCATTCCCAGAGCCTGGCAATCAGTGTTTGTTTGATCAAGGAGTGAACAGGTCTTCTGTGCTCTCATTGTAATGCAGAGAGTAATACTGACTTGAAAAGGTCTCAGCAAGGTGAAATGTATTAACATATGCATGGGCTCCATACACCTTGATTCTTTTTCTGATCTCTTTCTATAGAAAGATGTGGCTCAGAAACACAAACATGGTGGCAGTCCTTTCTTGCTGTGGGGAAGAGGCCTTGGAGGACTTCTCTGATGGCCCACTGAGATGGATCCAAACTTCAGGAGGGAGGAAACTGACCAGTGTGGATGGAGAGGTAAGACCTCAGCAGGGATCTGGTGTTGCCATGGCTGGAGCAGAGGGAATCATGACCATAGCAAGGTGTGGACAGGTAAGTACACAACTGTGCAAACAAAAGGACCCATGCATCTAGTGTGAGGAATAGAAATAAACCGTGACAACTTTGCAGCAAACTTGCTGTGCCTTTTTCAAAGGCTCTTGTGTTTTCCATTAACTTTTTTTTTTTTTTAAGACAGGGCCTCTCTAGGTTGCTGAGGCTGGCCTCAACCTCCCAAGTTGCTGGAATTACAGGCATGTGCCAACTCACATGGCAGTGGATTAACTTTTGATGACAGATAGGAAAAACAAGGTGGGAATGCAACAAGGGTATGTGTGTATATTTGAAAGAAAAAGAGAGTATATATGGGATAGACAGTTTTAGCTTCATAATAAATACTATAATTATTTGCAATGGATGAGCATGTTCGGAAAGAAAAGAATTAGTATTTGTTAAATACCAATAAAGTGCCAGATGCTTTGGGGTGGTTATGTCTATGCATCTGTATGAATCTAAGAATGAATTATGATCTTCATTTGGCAGAAGAGTCCTGGTCTCTGGGCAGAGTGATTTGCTTACAGTAGACAGGAAAACTGGAGAGCGTAAACAGAAGCAGTTGTGTGTATTAAACAGAGGTGTCTGTGTATCAGTGTCTGCTGCTCTACTGGTGTTATACCATGTAACCCTGACCCTGATACAAGAAAGATGTGCCATCTCTATGAACTTAAAAGGAGACAGGTTCAGGGAAGGAGAGTAATTCATCAAAGTCACACAGAATATGGCAGGTGTGGGATTTAAATTTCAGCTTATCTGGCTGCAAAGGCAAGCTATTTCCTCTACACCACACAATTTTAGTTTAAAGCTTCTCAGACATTCTTATAATTATGAATTCAAATGCCACTGACATAAATTAATTATAGATAGGTATAAAGCATTCCTGAATTTTCACGATGCCAGAGACATTTTTTTTCCTTCAACTGGACTTATGCCAATTCGAATTATAAATTGCAATGAATAAATACTAAAACAATTGTGCCACTGAAAGACTACGGTCACTAAAACTATGAAAGGGTTAACGGAAAAAAAAAGTGGGCGGAGGTGAACTCTTTCAGAGAGGATGTAGACTTATCAAAGGTCACTGAATTCGTTTGTGAAAAGCTGGGGCTGGGGATTTCCTCACAATGCGCTGCCTCAACATTCGGGGAAAGAAACCACAAAACACGAAAACCCTCTTTCCTGGGATGACCGTTAAACTTTACAAGGAAAGAATGGTGGAAATGGCAGATCAGAAACGACTTTTCAATCGGATCCGCCCTTCAAAAATCTACAAGCCCCCAAATTGTCTTCTAGCACTTTTCCACTGGGTGGCGCCAATCCGCCGTTTAAAGAAAGCTAGTCTGCGGTGCGGGGCGGCGCGGGGGCGGGGAAACCCAGCGTCTTGCCCCCGCGGAGCCCTCCCGCCGGCGCGCAGCCCGGCCAGACACATTCCTTCCTCAAGGGGACAGTAGTTCAAACAACTTCAAGTAGGGCGCTAGGACGACGTTGCCATTGTTGGAGTCACTGAATGCCAGAGGTATGAAGGCAGACCACTGAAAGAACTCCAAAACGTGCTTAAGACGGCTTCCGCAGAGGCGATGAGAATTTTCGGAGAAATGTTCATAGAGTCTTACTCGACTTGTATATCAAGTTTTTTTTTTTTTTTTTAAACACTGGACTTTAAAAAAATGTGTTCTTATGTAAGGAATAAAGCAGAGATTTGGTTGTGCCACACGGTATGGTTTGTACCTGGTTCTCCACTGCCAACTGTTCCATTCTCTGCAGCTTGACAAACACTGATAGTAGCCAGGGCCCTCCACCCTCTGCTCACCTGCTAATCCCACCACCCAGCCTGGCCAACTGGGTTTCTCTGAGGTCTCTAAGAGGCTGGGATCTAGCAGTTTCTCAGAGCCTGTTTCTTCTCCCTGGTACATGCTTTCTGCTTTTCTATGCCTGGCAAATGTTCGCATCCTCCAAGTTTCAACTTCAGCTCCCAGAAAGCAGTTAACGCCCCTGGTGGGTTGCCCCATGGCCTTGTTCACATGCCTTACATCACTTTCTACCAGAGTGGATTCATTTCATTTTTGCCTCGGGTCCTAAAAGACTCTTACAACTTTGTTGTATGCTGAGGGATAATTCTTTTCAAGTCACATGCAGTATATATGGATTGATCCAGTTATTTTCTGATTTTTTGAGTTCTGCACAGTCTCTGAATTTTTATTATTAATACTCATAATTTTTTTCAAAGAAAACAAGTTATAGTAATTTAGAGAGAAACGGAAAGGGAAGTAGGCGGAGACTCCAGATTGAAATCATACTTGGTTTTAGAAATGAAGTTACAATGACATTTGCCTAGCTTTTGTGGGGACTGTGGGGTGGAGGCAGTCAGCTTATCTTTGCATGAGATACTCAACTTCCTCAATCTATATGAGCTCTTTTTAAACTGAAACTGTTCTCCATTTGTTCACCATTTCAAGAAGTTTTGGTATCCACAGACCAAACTTCCGAGAACTCTATGAATCAGCGTTTACTCTTAACTCTAACCCACTTTTTTAACTGGTTCAGGGATGACAGGGAATAGTCAAAAGAAATACAGTCACTTATTCTAGATCACATGAACAATTTCTGACCCAATCAAGACTCCCAAGAAACCAACTCCAACTCCTATTTTACAGCACTATGCTATTGCACATTTTAGCAATCTAATTTTTATGTGAACTATATATAGAAAAAATATTTACTAGATGTTGATCATCATGCCAGAATATCAGATTCAATAGGTTGACTTAAAGCATCATGAAACAGGCTCCGAAAAACTGACATTACCATAGTAGTCTCATAGACCACTGCTCAGGCAGGGAGGAAACAGGCGCATCATTCATCCAGCACCTTTGCTTCAGAGATGTGGAAACTCAGGTCATCAGAGAGCAGTGTCCTCCCCACTATTGATCTGGAAGAGGCAACCTGTGTCAAGGATTCCTCAGACTGAGCTTGGTATGCTTCCTCAGACTGAGCTTGGTATGCTTCAGGTATAAACAGCATCATGAGATGGTGCCCCTTACTCTATAGAACTTCCAGGGCCTCTGCGGCTTTCCAGTTAAATCCCACCTGCAGCATACCCTGTGTTTCCTGAGCTGGACTCCTCACACCCAGCCTCACCCCTGTACTCCCCTTCGCTCCTCCTCTCCAGGCGCCCCCACAGCCATTCCCACACACATGCTTTCACTTGCACTTTTTCCCAGAACACCCTTTTGCCAACTCCATCAACTTTCAGTGCCCTCAGTCAGTTGTCACCTCCTCAGGGACATCTCCTACCCTACCCCCTATCCGCTTCTGCAAGAAGTCTCAGGTGTTCCTTTTCCAGTTTCCCTTCATGCTTATAGCACCTTCCAGATCATTCTGTGGATCATTTTTCACATTCCTGGTTCTAGCATGAGATTACTCTTGAAGAGATGGATCATATCTTATTTTTGTTTGAACCTTGTTGCAAAGCACACATCAGGTTCTTTGAAAATATTCATTAGACTAAAATCCAATGAAAAGTAATAATCAGATCGAATCAAGGAGCATGAGAAGTGGCGGGTGACATGCACTGAGTACCTCCTATGGTGGAGGCATTGACACTTAATTCTGTGCACTTCTTTCTCACCCTATTGTGAAGCTCATTTACAGGTTTCCTTATTTACAGTTGAGGAGTCAGAGGCTCAGAGAATTGGAATACTGAGTAACTTTCCCAAGTTCACCTAGCTAGTAAGTACAAGAATAAGGGTATGAACCCAGATTTGGTTGACTCCAAAAGAAGCAAACAATAAAAAACATGATGTTCCCACTACTTGGTGGGGGGAGGAATAGTGTCAAACACACACACACACACACACACACACACATATATAGAAAGAGAGGTGATAGATAGATAGATAGATAGATAGATAGATAGATAGATAGATCAGGAATGGAAGTGTTGCAACAATAGTATCTTGAGACCCATGTCTTCTTTTATTCACCAACTTTCTACTAATCGTGAGAAACAAGAAGGAGAAAATGAATATTCCAGTAAAGAAGCAACTGGGGAAGAAAGAGGTCAAAGAGACAAAAGGAAGGTGGGTGTCAAAGGGTCAGCAAGGGTAGAGAGAAGCTTTGTGACCTGACCTTTATGTAATTGAGCCCCTCCCCTCATTAGCAGTCATTAAAAATCTCATGGCTTAAAAGAGGCAGTGAGAAGTAGACATCATAATGCTAGATTTGGCCCTAATAGAGAAGCAAATTGGCTCTCAGCTAACATGGTTCACAGGATGCACATTCTATCTATGTCTGTATCTGTATCTCTATTTCAAAGTAAAATAACACAGAAAGCAGGAGAGCCTCATTGCCCAGAGCACCTTCCTGAAAGCAGTTTCAGCAGCCCCTTGTAAAGGTCATGCAAAACGATGACTGCTGGAAAACAATGAGACTGAGTCCACTAGCAAAAGCAGTGGAGGGGTCTTGCTTTCCTCGCCCACCAAGCAGCAGCACAGCCTCTGGAGACCCCGTCCCAGCCACCAAGCTAGAGTTTGGCTCCCTCTCTTCTCTCCTCTCCTCAGGCCCAGGCTCCACTTGGGGGTGACAGATCTGGGAAGGGCTTCAACAGCAGCTCAGGGTGGACATTTCTGCTGGGCAGGGTATCAGGTGTTGGTGACACCAGAGCTCTGTTAGGCCCTCTGAGGCAGAAGCCATGTCAGCAAGATGGTGTCAGGTGGTGCCTTTCAGCTCACATTCCATTTCTTTAAAGACTTAAAACTCAGCCCGGCCTGGTGGCGCACGCCTGTGATCCCAGCGACTCGGGAGGCTGTGAGTTCAAAGCCAGCCTCAGCAACTTAGCGAGGCCTTAAGCAACTCAGTGAGACCCAATCTCTAAATAAAATACAAAATAGGGCTGGGGATGTGGCTCAGTGGCCGAGTGCCCCTGAGTTCAATCCCCAGTTCCAAAATAAATAAATAAATAAATAAAATACTTAAAACTCCCAGATTGTGTCCATATTATGTCCATTTGTTTGATTATAAACTGTTTTTATCCCCTCTCCTAAAAGCTTGTGGATTGAAAATGTTGACCATCTCAAAAATCCCAGTTCTCTCACAGCTCTCCCCCTTCCCTCCTTCATTCCAAAGAGCTGTGCTGGTGAGATCTATGCCAGGGTTTCACCCCGTCCTCCTGCCTGCAGGACCATCGCTCCTGCCAACACCCATCTCCCTCAGGCCAGGTCTCCACACTCAAAGTCACACGGGTATTTTGCTCTTTCCTCATATCCAGATCTAATCCCTTGTAGCACAAGCAAGTACCTTTGGATGGGGCAGTGTTCTTGGAGGAGTGATGAGGAGGAGAACTAAGAAATAGGGGTTGGGGTCAGCAAGGGATGCTTGTGGGACTTGGCTGGTTTGAGATAATTCCTGTCAGCAGACAGCGGCAAGGATCAGTGAGGTTCCTTCTGCCATCATGGCCCCATGAGAAGCATGGTGATGCTGGTAGTGTCAAGGGAGTTCCAGCAATGGGCTAGCATGGTCTCAGGGGCTATAAAATCAGAAGACATAGCTAAGGCGTTTGATTATAAAAATAAAAATCAAACTGTTTTCTCTTCCTCTAGTTGAAGGACTCGGAAGTTCCCATGACAATGCACTGCCATGTATCAATGCCAGCGTGTGGCCCAGGTGAAGACGACTCTCTAAACCCTGCTGGTATCTTCACCAGCACTGCCTAGAAAGGTGAGGCTGAAGATACAAAGAGGCTTAAACTGGTCCTTACATCATCTCTTCCCAGATAAAGTCCCAGCAACTTCATGTGATCCTCATGATTTCAGGGCCTGCTTCCCTCCCATTAGCAGCCCAGCACCCATCTGGCTTCTGAATGTTTCTGTACCTCTCTGCATGGAGTGACCAGAACACTCCAGCTCACACTTTCATGTCTATGAAGCCACGTAGCAATTCCAAGGAAGGGCACAGAACTCCAGTTTGAGGAAAGAGAAAGAAAAGCCCAGTAGCTGGTTGCTAGGAACATGGCCTGACAGTGAGCCCTCCCTCAGACAGGCCCAGTGCCTGGCAAGGGAGATCCAGGACAGATATCAGGCTGTTTGCTGCAGGGAAATTCCTAGAAAAACAAAAGGGAAGGAAAAAAGAAAAACAAACAAGCAAAATGTACAAAATCCCAAACAACTTTTTGGCCAGTTCTCTGTGGGGAAGCCGGAACTGAAGATAGAGACGGTTGTTGAGCAGCTCTCTCATGGCCTTGGGGCTCAGGGAAGCTTTGTCACAGGGTCACAGCTGTCCAAATTAGGCTGACTTCCACTTTCTGTGGTGAGGGTTTCTCCTCTCACTTTCTAGAATACAAATAGCTTCATGTACCAGAGGTGGTAACATTGGCCTTTTCCCAAATACTGTCACAATTCCAGAGCAGGGATCTCCTACCTCGACTCTTGTGGATGGGCAGGTAACCCCATCAGTGGGGCCTCCTGGGCAGGACCTTCTAAGGAGCCCTCAGTTCTATCTGGGCAGTGTGAGGATGCTACCTGGGTTGCTCAGAATGCTCTCTTGGAACCTTCCAAGCTGCTTCCCAGGATCCTGTGGGGAGAATGCTGCAGGTGGGGAGCTCTGTGAGCCTCCAGGGAGAATCTTCATGTCCCACACTTGCCCTGGACTCAGAGCTCTTCACTGTGGCCCCAGGGGCCTCTGAGGCAAGGAGCATCTCGCTCCTCTGCAGTGGTCAAGAGGGCAGGGCTTCTCAGTTGGAAGCTTCTGCTCAGAGGAGGCCAAACTCACCAGAGAGTAAAGAGCACATTCCTTGGGCAAAGGTCAGGTATGAGGCCTAAATGTTATTTACAAAAGTATTTTTGTCATGCAGTTGTCTGTTGGACACTGAGAAAGAATTCCAGTAGAAGACTGACCGTAGTGACCCTAAATTATTGCTGGAACAAGGCTTTATGCATACGTGTGTGTGTGTGTGTGTGTGTGCATTTAAAAACATTTTAATACACGGGTGAACGGATGATTGAACAAAGTAGTAGCAGGCCACAGGAGAATGAGCAAGAGAGGGCCAAGATAGCAGGACCACAACTGATAAACAAAGTGTCTTGCACTCCTTCTGTAGATCTATGGTTCCCTGCACTTCTCCTGTGTGCCGGGCACTGTGCTTGGTGTCTCACGTTCATTACTCTAGTGAGTCCTTACAGCAGTCCCATGCGGCGAGTGGTCTTGTCCTCACTCTAGCAAGGGAGATCTGGGGGTAAGTGCCTTGGCCAAGGTCACATAAATAGTCACTAGGGTCACCAGGACTAAGAACTTGCCCACCTGTCCTCTAACTGGCCTGCTATACCCCAGCATCCTGCTAAACACCTCATTCATTTCCTCACCTGCTTTCAGGGGGGTGTGTGAGCCAGCAGCCACACCACACCCACACTGGCCATAGAAACAGGGAGGTCCCAGCAGGAATGGGGACATGACTCGGGGAGGCCCACAGGCAGGGCTGCTGTTTTTCCTTGCTAGCACCCCAAAGTCTGAACATGAGTAAGGAAGGCAGGGCAGCCAGAATAAAAAAAAAAAAAAAAAAAAAATTAAAGTTCTCCAAACTCTAAATATACATGAGCTCCAACTAGCACATAGGAAGGAAATGAAAATGTCCTTTCTGCTGTCTGTTAGGAATGTGGGTGGCAAATAAGCCAAATGAAATAAAAATAGAAATGCTCTAGGCCAGACCTCCCTAAACTGGAAAAAACAATATTTATTTGATTAATTCTGTTCCTAAACAGAAGCCCACATTAATGACATGGAGGGTGTTTTCACAATGTGTGTGTGTGTACGCACACGCATGCACACATGCACGTGCCAACAAATATGCAGGCTCCCGAGTACATGTATACATGTGAATGGATAAACACACGTGCCTGCCACCCACGGAGAATATTTATCCATACTAGTGTAAGAATCAAACTGTTCTTTTTCCAAACCCTACAAACATTAGAAATAAGTCACTAGAGGTAAACATCCAGCCTCTGGATTTGCGCTGGTTCACGAAAGGCAGGGCTGCATATTTCTGAAGTCCTCTCATTGAACCGTGGGAGACGGGTTACAGACACATGGGCTGCCTCACAATGCAACCCTTTCTCAAAATCCCGCCCCCTCAGGGCCCTGCAGGCACCCATTCTGCACCTCATGCTTTTTAGCACCCTGGCTTGCTCTGCACATTGACCTACCCTGTTATCCCCTGACCAGGACAGTGCTGTGGTACAACGTGATTTCTGCTCCCAGTGATGCGACCGGTGACCCAGCATGGCACATGGCTGCCCCTTCTGACTTTCACTGCTGCTTTCTCCCACTCTGACTAACCCTGCTGGACGTCCGTGTGGCTGTAAGGGGTCTAGTCCCTCCCTCTGACACCCTGCATTCATCAGCACAGCGGGATGGGTGGCCGGCAGATGCTCCTTATGCCCCTTGTTTTGGGATGAGCACATCGCCTGTGAGGGATGGAAGATTTAAACATGGCCCAGTGCCCACCTGTGGAGTTGCCTGGCTCTTTGAAGGCTGAATGTGGGAGGAAACTTCCCCTTTCTGATCTTGACTTTCATGAGGGATAGGCCCTGGCTATGAGGCCGAGAACTCCTCTGGAGGTGAGGCTACAGGACCAGGCTTTCACTGAGTCTCAGACGAGCTGAATGGGCCTAGCTTTAATGACATTTAAGAAGCCCTGAAGAAACATGAGTTGTCATTTTGGCGGTTTTCTTAATTTTCAGGGCATGGGTCCCTGAAGGAAGAATTTACCTCCCCTGGGAAAACAAAGAATCCCATAGAAGCTTCCAGCCCTGATGAATTCACCGTGGGGCAGAGCTGCAATCAGCTCATAAGACCTCTATTGTGTGTCTGATGAAAACATATGGGGAATTTTCATCCTCAGTGAGCCTGTGATTTAGGAAGTTTGTCATTTCTTAGAAGGCTCATTACTTTGGAAGAAACAAAGTATCACTTTGATGAAGTAAATAGACATGGAATAAACTAAAACTTTTGTTTTAATAAAATAAGATCCATAGATGCTTCTCCCAATAAACCCATCATAAATTGAAAGCAGTATAAGTTGAAATGCATCTAATACCCTAACCTGCTGAACACTCCAGCTGAGCCGTGCAGGGCCTGGTAGAGTGTGGGTTGCTTCCCCCAGCGTTGGCGTGGTTGATTGGGAGCTGAGGTCCACTGCTGCAGGTATGGCGTCTCGAGAGAACATCTTAGCATATGGCTAACTTAGGAAAAGGTCAAAACTCAAAATCCAAAATGTGCTTTGTACTGAACCGTGTATTGCCTTTGCATTATCATAGAGAAAAGAAAAAAGTAAGTTGAAACCATCATAAATTGAGTCACATAAGTTGAACTGTTGTGACTTGTTTGAGTACCACCAGTTGAAATGTTCTCCAACTCCCAGAGAGAAAAATCGAGCCTCCTTAGAACGTTAAGGGCTGACTACCATTCCTGTCCTATTTTTATCACTGACTCTCCTCTCTGTGAGGTGGCCAATGTATTCCCCCTATGGAGGAGCTAAAACTTGGGTTAGTGACTTGCCCAAGGTTACATGGTTAATACTTGGCAGAGCAAGAATCTGAACCAGGACTATCATTCAGATCTTGTCAACAGGACTTGGAATCCTGTTTTCCCTAATTTATATCGGGGACTAGAAAAGTATAGCTCCTGAGCCAAATCCAGGCTATACCTGTTTTTACATGGCCTATAAACTAGGATTGGTGTTTGCATTTTCAAACAGTTGAAAAAATCAAAAGAAGACTATTTCATGATATGTGAATATTATATGAAATTCAAATTCAATGTCCATAAATCAAATCTTATGAGAGCATAGCCACACCCAGTGGCTCTTTATTTTCTGTGATTGCTCCCATACCTCAACAGCAGAGCTGAGCAGTGGTGACAGAGACCATATGGCTCACATGCCAAAACTTTCAGCACTGGATCCTGTTCAGAAAAAGTTTGCTGACCCTGCCCTGCACCAGGCCACCACAACTAGGGTGACTCTGTACAGTCCATGTCGTTACAAACAGATGCCCAATTTGCCTTCCAAAATTGATCTGGAAATAAAAAGCCTACTATTTCTCCTGTCTTGGGAGATCAGTCATGCCACACCAGTAGGAACACACCTGAAAGGAGAGAGCGCAGCGTGCCTGCAGTCCCCGACAGGAAGATGCCTGAGGCTTCAGAGGAAGGAGGAGCAAGTCCTTTTATTTCCTTATTCTCTCACTCATGAACATGAGCCATGAAAACTATATAAATTTTACAATTAAGAAATGTGTCTATGGGGCTAAAGTGATTTTTACTTGGTGAAGTTCCTTCTTTATTTGTTCTTCTGATATCTTATTATGAGACTGGAATTTTAGACTTTTTAGCAATTAGAGAACATTATATACTACCATGGTGGTTATTTTGTGTTTTATTCTGAATAGAAAAGGAAAATTGCCTAATGCATTAACAGTTGGTAGTAGCATTACCTCAACCCAAAAGAAATAAAAGATGTCTTTTTTCTTTGCAAAGATTTTGTTCCCAGTTCTGGCCTCAATTGTATATCCTAAGACCTGCTCATATGTGAAAAACAGCAACAATAAAAATAAAAACTACAGGCCTCAATAAGGAAAGATCTGGAGCTGGATGGTAGTGATGGTTGTACCACAACATTAGTAAAATTAATGTCACTGAACTGTGCATGTAACATAGTTAAGATGATAAATTTTATCAAATGTATACTTTATCACAATTAAAAACATTTTTAAAGCTCCATAACTATCAATTTTGGAAAAAATTCAATCTTCAAAATGGAAGATTTTTATATACAATTCCATTAGCAAAAGAAATTTTAAAAGTCCTCAGAGAAGGGGTTTTGAAATATTTGAAGCTTTATTGAAAAAAAAAGAGCACTATTGTGTGTTCATGTGTGTGCTTGTGAGAGTATGTGCTTATGCATGTACATGTGTATACCAGAAAACATCCATGCCCAACTAATTAAATTTCCTCTGTTCCTGCTGCCTGTCTTGGAGTTAAAAATGTGTCCAAGAATTCTTCCATTTAGAATGATCTCTATTAGTGCAAAATGCCAAGTACCCTTTCACCAGCAACAGAAACCAAAGTAGAATAACTATGTATGAGAACTGCTTAGAACTGCACCATCATACACCAGTGACACCACAGGTGACCAGCATGGCTCCTGAGCAGCTCCTGAGTGTCCCCTATAGTGCACAGATGAAGACTGTTAAAGAGTGAGTTCCAAAGAAAGGAAAAAACCACATTAGAAACCTTAAGTTGTGAATGGAGGTTAGCAATGGGCAGACTGCCGAACTTAATGAGAAGTCTTCAGCTTTAATCACTTCAACTTTGGGTGTAAAACCAAAGCGGAATGTGCATGTGGCCAAATATCATACCCTATTTCTGTCTAATTGCTAAGTCTTTGAGATCGATAGGTTCAAACCCCTTGGCATGGGCTGTAAGCACCCTGGTGCTTTCCACCAGCTCCTCAGAGTGGGGTGGTGTGGGGTGGGTTCTGAAGGCTCCACTGTGTGAAGTGCATACAATAGCAACAGCTGCTCCTGGCCCGGGCCTGGCAGTGACGGGGTCGACACTCTGAATGCCAACTGGCAGTGACACTCGTCTTATCAAGTGAAACTGATGACAAAGGAACAGCCATGCTCTGTGTCCCTTGGTACTTCAGCAATACAGTCACTGCAGTCCAGCAGTGGTGCTCCAGTAGGAAGCAGCATGCTGTGAAGTTGACACCAGCTCCATCAAATGACCTGTCTTGTCTGCTTCATCCAAGCCCTATACACCCAGTTATCCCCACCATCCCCTGCACTGTCTCCAGCATACAAACATTTCATTTTATCTGCTTGCAAATTCTGGCTTTCCAGGATCAGGGAATACTCTAAAAACAACACTGTAAGTGTAGACACTGTACATGTGTAGCCAGAACCTCTCTTGCCCACCACAGGCTCCATCTGAGTGCAAATGGATGACTCCTGAATAAATCTGCACTCCTAGAAGGAATTCGTTAGGCCTGAGATTTAAAAATAAAATAATTGCTCTAATTAATTGCCACTATTTAAAATTCTCCACCTCAAATGTTGGAGTTCTAATTGCCTTTCATTTGGAAACACTGAACCTCTAGGTCCACCCTGAAACCATTAGCTGGAGATGCACAGTGGATGCTCCTCCAGGGTCTGGCTTGTTAAATCATATTCATTACCTGCTTGGCTTCTGGAGGCTAAAGGTTTGGGTCTTCTGATTCACAGCCATTAAACGTGCTGAGAGAAGGGGTCATCATGTCTTTTGAGCTGCCTCAGTGATTGTGCCAGCTCTTTACACACCGTTATCTCATTTGAGTCACTCGACTGCGCGTACTGTGTTGGCTCAGCTGAGGTGACTTGACCACAGTCTCAGAGACAGACACTGTTGAGAGGGGAATAGCACCTTGGCTATTGGACCTGGAGGCCCTTGGAAATCATCTAGCTGCTTTGGTCATCAAAACCCATTTGGGTAAATATGTCCCTGAGGGAAAATCCACCTCAAATGTATTTTCATCAGCGGAATAATGTATTTAAAGTGGTACTTGTCTCATAGAATTGTGTATAGATTTATCTCATGGAATTGTGGGTAGATTATGTTCTGATTGTTGGTATCCCTTAAAATTCAAATGTAGAAACATAATACCAAAATGTCATAGTAGCAAGAGGCCACTTTGGGGGAAATGATTAAGTTATGAGGGCTCTGCTCTTACAAAAAGTATTTCCAGGAAGTGCCCCTGACCTTCTACCACATTGGGATGCAGCTAGCATGAGCCATTTTAGAAGCAGATAGCAGCTGTTATGGTTTGGATGTGAGGTGTCCCCCAAAAGCTCATGTGTCGGACAATGTCCTCTACAGCTGTGCTGGTTGGGTCTTTTAGTCATAACAGCTAAAAAGTTGACAAAAACACAAGCCCTCACCAGACACAGAACCTGCTGGGGCAGGGATCTCAGAGTTCTGAGCCTCCAGAGCAGTGAACAATACATTTCTTTTGTTTATAAATTGCCCAGTCTAAGATATTTTGTTATAGTAGCCTGAGCACACTAAGACAGCCCACTTTTGGGGTTTGGAGTTGAAATGAACTTGTTCAACTCCTGGTTCCATAAAGCTATGTGGCATTGGACAAATGACTTCACGTCCTTATCTGATTTCCTTCTCTCTAAAATGGAGATAAATGAGTATCTATTTCATTGAATCATGTGCAGATCAAATGGCTCATACATAAATATATTTCCTGTAGTAACTGGCTCATAGCTTTACTCAGAAATCGTCCCTGTTATTATATCAAGGGTTAAACATAGCTAATAGGAAATATTAGCTGGGGTCTAAAGTAAGGTGATGACTGGTGCCAATAGGGGCTGACAGATGTATCATTCTGGTCTAGACAGGGTGCTTGGGTGTAGGATTGACTCTGGAGGAAGGATTGGGGTGGGAAAGTAAGTCTGAGATTAGAAATAAAGGGAGAGAGCTAGATGCATCTAAAAAATCAAAGTGAGGAGGTCATCCTCTGGCTCAGGAATCCTGTTGACCTCCAATCCTTCCCAGAAATTTGGAGACAGCAAATTTGGTATTAGTTTCAAAATGTGCTGCCTGGATTACTGGCACCAGAATTACCTGGGTGCCTATTAAAAATGCAGACCCATCAACCACATTCCCAGGCCTACTGAAGCGTAATATGTAGTAGCACAGCCCAAGCATCCAGATCCCTACAAGCTCCCCAGGTGCTCTTGTGCAGAAAATAGTTTGAAAAGTCCCACACTCTTTCTTACTGGGGCCCATGAGAACCATCTGGAGAGCTTTACTTTATCTGGGCCCTACCCTTGGAGATTCTAATTTAGGGCGGGGGTAGAGCCTGAGAATTGCTATACCTGAAATTGCCTCAGGTGATGTGAAGCAAGGGAGAGAGAACCTAATCTGCAAACACCTGTTTGCACACCTGGAGCAGCTATGGTGGATGGGAACTTAGGACCCAGATGTGGGAGACAGATGCATTTCTCAGTCATGGCATCCCCTGGGCCAATCAGAAGGCTGAGAGATGACTGGTGTAGGCTGACCCCTCTGTGCACCCTCTGAAGAACCCCACACAGGCCTTTCCATCCGGCTGCTTTGGAGCCTGACATTTAGGTCTCTGCTTTTAACTTGATGTAGTAAGAGACTGACAAAGAGCTACATGGAAAGCTTCCTGCCAGTGGGTTCCTCATGCCTTTCTCTGTGACATGGATCATTTTTGTTATAACCAGTTGAAATGCAGATATTCTAATTGACCCTTAGAGATGAATTGCTGCTTTTTAGTGTGTCTTGCTAATTGCCCAGGCAGCAAGGAAGTCAAAAGCTTTCAGCAAAGAGCTGTCAAAACATTGTTCTCCTGAATACTAAAGTTGTTTTAAAAATATGTTGGGTGCATTTATTAAGAATGCTTTTTAAAATAAAATTCATTGAGGTATATTTTTCTTCAGTAATATGCTTTTATTTAAATGTACAGTTTGATGACTTTTGACAGACGTCTGTTCCCATGTAACTAACACCATAATTAAGATGCAATATTTCTGTCACTCCTGAAAATTCTCCCTTGCCCCTTTGCAGTCAAGCCCCTTGACCTGGCTGGGTCCCCGCCCACCCCACCACTGCCCACCAACTATTGATCTGCTTTCTGACACACTGGATTAAACTGTTCTAGAAATTGACATAAACAGAATCAAACTCTATGAACTTTTTGTGTCTGGTTTCTTTTACTCAGAACATCGTTTTTAAGATCTATCCACAAGCATGAATTAGCAGTGAATCATATTTTAGTTGTTTCTTTTGTGTAGCAGGGGTAAGTACGCAAGGACCACAGGATCCTACTTCAGTGGAAAGAGCAGGTTTCTGGAGTGGAAGGCAGGTTACTGTGAATGGAAAGGGAAGCAAGAAAGCAGAGACAATTGGCTAGATTGGCTTCTTCCCAGGAAGGGGAGGAGGCGGAGGTCACAATGAGGTAATGGGAGTTTTCACTGAGGCAGGGGATTTCTGTAGCAATTAGCGCTCTGAAGAGGTGGCAGATCTAAGCTATGGGATGTAAGAAATGGGAGAAGAAAGGGAAATGCAGGAGCCAAAGGCGAACTTCACCAGTTTAAACATTTTTACATCTGTGGTAGTTTAAAAATATGTTCAAAAATTCTTTGACATATCTCTCTTTAAGAAATGGAGTTTAAGTAAGAGGTGGACTTAATAACTTGCTCCTAAATGAATAGAAAAGAGTGGAAAGTATGCTTTCTTTCTTTCTTTCTTTCTTTCTTTCTTTCTTTCTTTCTTTCTTTCTTTCTTTCTGTGCTGGGGATTGAACCCAGGGCCTTGTGCTTTTGAGGCAAACACTCTACCAACTGAGCTATATTCCCAGTCCTGCTTTATCATTTTTGACACTAGTCCAAAAAAGATGATGGCTTCCATCTTGGTTGCCGTCTCTGGGATCAGGGTACCCTGGGAGTGAGCAGAGAACTAACTTATAGAGTGAAGGGTAATTATCCCCAAGGAAGGCCCAGGTAAGCCAAATCCTGCAGAATCAGCAGGACTTAGGAGGACATGGAGGTGGAGTGATTTGTATATAGAAAGGCCTGCAGGTGACAGCACATGGCCCATCATTCAAGGAATGCTCGGAAGTTCCCTCTGGAATAGACTTCTATCTCTTTTCATCCAGATCAATCTGCACGCATTTATTTTTGTTCTTTTTTCAATTAAGTTCATAGTGTAATTGGAATCTATTAGCACTAATATCGTGGAGCTAGCATTGATTAGTACTTTATCCCACTACTATATGTGGCTTAAAAACCTTCGCTAATGGCTTGTATATCTGACCTTTATACATAGGATTACGTCATGAGAAGAGGTCCTAAGACCATACAAGTGACCATGTGAGACCCTAGATTGGGGCCTGTCTGTAATCTTATCCTCATGCCTTTATCATGGTGGGACAGATGGGTGATGAGAGAAGAAACAGTGTTATATTTCAATAAGTAAAGCCTTCCTTCCCTCAAGCCAAAAGTTAATACTCATTTGATGATTTTGGGAGCCAAAGAATCTGGTCTTATCTGGCCGGGAAATTTGAACTAGTCTAGACCACACATAGCAGCCAAAATTTGGCAGGCTTACATTTGGGCACCAAGCCATACTGACTATTCACATTTTCATATAAATGCTCAGGAAGATGAATTAATCCCTATTGTGATTGACATTTTGCAGCAATTTCCAACACTGTAGAACACAGAAAGAGAGGGAAAAAAAGTGCAATAAAGAGTTGGTATATCAAAGACCAACAGCACTTCTATTATTTAAGCACTTTCCTGACATGGAAGGTTTGCTGTAAGTCCTCTGGAGAAATGTTGAGCTGATGGCTTTGAGTTTTATCTATTCTGTACCTGTAAGGTGGGAGAGAAGTAGCTTAAAAGAGAGAGAAGCAGAATATACCAGGGGCTTAAAGAACCAAATTTAAATGCCTCATTCAGGTAGCATGGGGGCAATTTAGAATACATGGGTAGCCACAAGTGGTGGGAGAGTATTCATAGTGTATTGTGGGAGGGACCTCTTAAGGACAGAACATTTGATTCAGAAGTGTTGGACAGAACGTTCCATGATGATGAAAACATTCAAGTAGCTGTGACATGCAATGCAATGGCACTAGTGACATGTGGCTTTTGAGGATTTGAAATGTGGATAGCAAGATTAAGAAAATTATAATTGATTTTCATTAATTTTAATTTAAATGGTCACAAATGGCTAATGGCTACTATATTAGGTGGTGCAGCTCTAAGCATTGGGCCAAAGGGTACCATTCTTTGAAAATGTGAGCTTCTTACAGAATGGAGATATGTCTTATTTGACTATTACTCTGTGGTCAGCACAGTGTCTGACATACAGTAGGTTTTCCACACATGCTCTTTTATAGACATCCAGCAGCCCTAAGAGGGGCTTAGAGTACAGAAGGTAGATCATATAAGACTGTGTAGTCAGTATTTCCCAAAGGGTATTTCAGAGCTTCAGACTTACAAAATGCTCTGTAGAAAAGATTTTGTTTCTTAGAGAGTTAGAATGCACATTAGCAGATTGAAGAGACCTAAATTGCTGCATTAACTCACTGTTCCCAGAGTTATTTGACCATGGAATCCCCTTTTCACATAACATCTTTTGACATCCCTTACATCTAATAGGTTCTGGGGAAAAAATTTGGATAATAATGAGTATTGATGGGGGTAGAAGAAAAACTTCTAGTTAATTCCTAGAAGATAGGGACCCTTGATTTTCAGCACATGGCCAGCAGCAAGTAATAAATGTTTACTGAATGGTGTAAAAGGCACTCTGCTCTAGGCCAAATCAGAGGCAGCCCATAAACCATTTCCCCCAGACAAGGTCAGAGAGAGGGCGAAGTGTGCATGCAATTCTAGACATTCTCAGGCTGCCATAATGGGTACCCACAGAACACTAGATGCAATAGCAGATCAAAACAGGAAAAAAAAAAGTTATGGAAATATATTGATTGTTGTGAAGCCTGCATTTTAAAATTTAAACAAAATGGCTAGACACTGAGAATTTGTTGAGTATCAACCCCCAAACAAAGAAGGGTCAATCAGAGATGTTGGATGGTGTGAAGCAGAAGTGGGCATGGGCCTTAGTAGAAACAAAAAATGATAAAATGGGAATCTGGTTGACACCAGGACAGAGGTTTCTTCCTTCTTACCTTCTGGCTTGAGTTTTGCTAAAACCTTAAGAAGGAAGGATTGGAAATAAAAATAATTAACCATAGTTTCAGCGAAAAATTATTTGTAGTTATTGTGCGTGCATTTATGCTTAAATTTAACAAATCGTGTAAAGGCCATTACTTGGTATGGATTAGACTCTTTTCAACAAATCCCTTTTGTTCTCTTTCAAAACTTAAAGTTAGAAAAACCAATATAAAAAGTCTTTTCGGATCAAGTTAAGGAATCTGAGTCTTTTATTTTCATTTAGTTTTAATGGCCAGAGATAGGAGAGAGCCAACACAATCCTTAGTCCTGGACACACAGGCTGCTTGTCCTGTGAGCACCAGTCTTTGTTGGGAAAGCCTTTTTCATGCATAAGGTTACTGATTACATAGTGATACATGTATGTGTGGAAAACCTGGAAAGCCCCTTAAGGTATCAAAAAGAAGCATTGCCATCAAGAGAGAACCACTACTGACATTTTTTATTATATTTCCTTTTTCCTCTATGGACATGATTAGTGATTCTCCAATACAGCATTAGAACCTGCTGTTACTTAAGATTAAGTGCCAACAACTTCCGAGGGGCACCATTTTCAACTTTTATTGATTATATTTTAGGCCCTGAAATAAATTGGACCATATCTTACACCAATCTGATTAAAAACAAACAACAAAAAAACAAAAGAACAGAAAAATAAAACCCAACCAATCACCTACCATACTACAAAAGAAAGAAGTTAAAGCTCCCTGAACATCAACAGGGATGAATAAATAGAACTGGCAAAGACCTGTGGCTGAGTTTGCTCAGTACAACTCACTGCAAGTCATCACACATTTCTTTGCTATTTTTCAAATCGACACATTTGAATTTGTCTGCCTAAGCTCCTAAAATGATCTCTGGCAGGCTCTTCCTCTCACCTCTGGGCTTTTGGGTTGCCCTAAGCAACCAATCACCAGCTGATGCCTCCCCAGACACACACACACACACACACACACACACACACACACACACACACCATCCAAATGGAGAAAGTCCCCTGAATGTAGACTCCAGCAATTGACTGTACCATGGTGGGCTTTAATCTGCAAAGGCCTCTCTAGGCAGAGAGAGGTTACCTTGGATAGAAGATAACAAGCCCTGAGACATATGTCAAAGTTTGCAATCTCAGTCAGTGAACATGGGGGACTCTAGAGATGATCTGCTTTACAGATGAGAAAACAGAGACCCAGAGACATTACAAGCCTTGCTCAGGGTCAGACAACTAATGTGGTAACATGACAGTGGAAATGCCACTGTAAAGGCCAAATTGCCAGACTCACAGGCTGAAGATCTTTCTTCTACAATGGCTGTGTCCATGTTCCAGCCATTTGGCTAAGAGTCAAGGAACCTTCCTAACAAAAAGCAGTCTGCAGGCCTTTGTACAGATGATGTTTCAAAAGAAAAGGTCTTTTCAAAGGCCCCACAATAGCTCTTCATTGCCAGCTATTGTGGAGAGCTGCTTGGCTCATGTGAGAGGCTCTGCTTCTTTTCACAGCCCTGACCTGATCTTGCCCCTGCAGGCCAATCTTGGCTACTGCATTCACCCAAGCTTCTCCAAGAAAGTACAGTCTGGCAGCATCTTAAGGGAACACAGGGTCTGCTTTTGCTTAGGCCCAGATGGGGGGTTTCTGGGCCTTTATGAGATGAGGTTTTCCACATCTTTGGTCTTCAAATGTCTAGTCCTCAAATTGCTTTAAAAAGTTTCCATCTTAAAGTGATGAAGCCTAGTGTGAATGTCAATCATTAGTCAAAAGTTGCCTACACATTGTGGGTGGGGTGGGACATGTGCCCCAGTGTGACAAAATGTTAGAATGAGGAATGAAGAAGGACGTGGCTTGCATGTTAAGAAATTGCCCACCACACCTCTCTGAAGTAATGGTGACAAGTGTGAGGGGAAGAAATAACAGAGGTAAAGAGCTAAGGGAGTATCTGGAAGTCAAGAAAGGGAGCCATTGCTTAATTCTTGAAGATATTTGCAAGTGGTGAGAACACAACAGTGGGTGTCACACCATATGGGAGGACTGACAGACATGCTGGCCTTCGCTGGCCATATGACCTCTTCCCAGCTTCTGAATTCCAAACTGTATTCCCACCAGGAGGCCTGGTGAGGTTAGCCCAACAAGACTGGGCTTCTTTTCTCCTGTGAGGCCCTCCCAAATGGAGCTTCACTTCCCTCCTCCTTCCTCTTGGCTTTCCCTCTTCCTCACAGGATTTTGAGGAGTACTCTTGGCAAATACTGATCCTTAGACGTTTCTCCTTTGTTTCACTTTCCTGCTCCACTGAACTAACTTCCAATCCTAGAGAAAAGATAATGTGCCAAAATTATATTCCTCAAATTGAGGATAATTTTCATCTCAGGTCTGTCCCTTTGAAGTGTGGCCTGCCAACCAGTATCATCACTGTCACCTGGGAGCAAAATGAACACTCGATGGAATCAGAATTTGCATTTTGGCAGATGATTCCTATACACAATAAAGTTGGAGATGCTTGGTATTAGGCACCAATCCAGATGATTTGAGTCTCCTGGATGAAGCTCAGGTCTGCATGTTTAAAAATCCCATCCTCAGGAGATTCTGATGCAGGTCCAGTGTGGACTCCTACAGAGAAACACGGACTGAACCACAGGTCTGTGGCCCAAGCACCCAGCCAGAAGGTAACAGAATAGCCCTGCAGTAACCCTTGGTTTCATAGCAGGACCTCTACAAGGTGGGTGATGCATAATCACTTTCGTGGTTAGAAATAAAGAAATGGGGCCTGGGAGAAAGAATGGGAAGGCTCTGAACCCAGGTCACTCAAGTGTCAGCAGGTGCATTGTGGTGAACTAGTACCTTCCTGTCTGTTCTTCCCACCTTGCCAATCTCTGACCTCCTGCCCTAACCAGCTCTTCATTCATAGTCACTGCATTGCTAACAGCCCTCATTGAGTCTGCTTTTGTTTTTAGTGAAAGGCCAACAAAATACTGCCGCTATTTGTGCTTGCTAATGATGACTCTGATAAGTTCCATTCTGTCAGCTGACTACCCACAGCCAAGGGACTAAAGCAGTGTGCTTATTGAATCAGGGCCTGGCCCATTTTCTAATTACCAGCATCATTTGGGCTCCTTTCCTGCAACTGTGAACTTGCTTGAGTTCAGGTCATCTTTAGCTGATGCATTTACATGAGAAACAGATGATCTGTCACATCTGACAGTGTGCCAGCCTACCCCCGCCCCCCATCCCTGTCAGAGAGCAAGTGAAATGGCAAGTGTTTCCCTGGGTTCCCAGGCTGCTGGCTGCTGAGGTGGAGCAGCAGGTCCCAAGGGGAGCCACAGTGCAAGCCCTGGAGGCTGACAGACATGCTGGTCTTCACTGGCCACACTGGCCAGTATGACCTCTTCCCAGCTTCTGAATTCCAAACTGTATTCCCACCAGGAGGCCTGATGGGGTGACCAACCACCACAATTTGCCTGGGACCAAAGGTTTTCCCATGACATGGGACTTTCAGTGCTAGAACTAGGAGGATTGGTCACCCTGTTTGGCACACCAGGACACAACGGCAGTGTGAGAGCATTCAACATTTCCTGGGTGATCTATGTGGAATCTTTGACAGAGAATGATTGAGCGCTGTGGCCATCTCTTTGTCTGTTATGTCAGAAACTTCCAATGCTTCCCTTCAGTCTTCTATGCCTTAATTTGCTTTAAATCCCTATTACAAATTAGACAGGATGAAATATTATTTCCAAAAAGTAAATGGCTAAGTGGAGGTCTGCAGGTAAGAGTCGTACCAAGGAATGGCGGGGGTGTAATCCCTTTGGAGGGAGGTACATTTCCCTAAAGTACTCTTCCCAATTCAAAAACATACTAGGTATTTATGATGAACTAGGGACCATGGAGATTTATGTCCTGCTTATTCCTGGCCCTCAGAGAACTGACAGCCCCATGAGAGAGACTGATTTAAATACAATTAACTATACTTGCTACAAGGCTACCAGGGGGTTCATTAAGATGGAGAAAAGGCCATGAAAACTAGGGAGGTATTAGGGTAATTCTTCATACTATATGCTAAGTACAATTCTTACATTCATTATATCATTTAATAGTTAATATTTCTTAAGCATTTACCATGTGACTAATCCATTTCATTTTTAGAACTCTATATACTTGCTCTATGAATGGAGAAAATGAAGCTTTGAAAAGCTAAGTATCTTACTTAAAAGTTGCAAGTTAGTAAATGACTTGGAACCCAGAGAGTCTGAGTCTTGTCTCCTGCATTGTATGACACTGAATCTCCTACCCTTCTGGTGTGCTGGATCCTCAAAACAATCAGAGCCAGACACTCAGTCAATGTCACATGAAAGGAGCTGGTTGGGCTCTGGGAGCAGAGGGTGGTTGTGCATGGTGGAAGCACAGACGAAAGGACGTGATAGACCTCTGAGTTCTCTACTGAAATCCCAAGGCATGACTCCAGGAATGCCCCACTGGTGGTATGGGACCTCTGGGAATGCTGACGTTCTAAAGAAAACTGTCTGGACAAAGGTTGCCCTCCTGGCCCCTGGCTGCAGTAAAGTCTAAAGAATGTATGAACAGAATGTGAAGGCACACATTAATTTCTTCCTCATCCTCCCAGGGCTGAAGATGGGAGAGATTCATTATATTTTATGTTCCAGCCTGCTTTATAAGCTTCTTGAGAGCCTATCTTTCTTAGGCATGTAGAATATTTGAGCAACTTGCTTTGTGTAAAGTGAAATAAAAATGCATTGATTCGATATGCCACATCTGATCGTAATGTGTTCATTGCAACAACAGGTTCAGAAGTCAGGTACTCTGTAGCAACATCAACTACAGAAATTTTAGCAACGATGATCCACAAGCGTAGCACTCTTCCTACATACCAGATGTAATAAGCAGCCAGAGCCCAACCCATAACACATCCTTGCAAACTTTCTCAGCATCTATTGTGTTTTATAGGTTTTGGTTTGTGTAAAGCAAATACATTATTTCAGAAAATTAAGCATTAAACACATACTAAAATTAATTTCCCTATAATTATGATTAATAAAACATAAATGTGGGAAGAATACTATTCCCACAAAATTTATAGAAATATAAGCTTCCAGGAAAAAACTGATATTTTCTTGCCCACTTCCACTGTTAATAATCCCTGGTTAATCTAATCATAGTTTTTCTTCCAGAACCCAGAGTGGGCCTGTTCAGGGCTGCCTATGACTCTGAGACTTCAAGTCAGCTCCTGGCACTGCCAGGTGTGAGAATTCCTGGGGCCCTTCTTCAGTTATAGAGAAAACAGTTTTGTTTTTGTTTTTGGTTTTCCGTTTTTGATGGCAAAGAAAGGCTTTCTCTACTTGCTGATTTATACTCAGCTTTATCCTACCCTACAATGGTCTTTATGCTTCTGTGCATAAAGGAGAAATTGACTTTCTGCTCTATGCATCGGATGTTTCTGTTCCTTTAGCTCAGCAACACTGAAGATGTGAGCAGCCATGAGAGCCCTTCCTTCTGGTGTGCCTTTGGGGAAGGTGTTTTTCTTCCACCTGTAGATGCTCACCAAAGGGAACTGAACTCAAACTGTCAGAAGCAGAACCGTGCCCCCCACCTCTTCATTGACATGGCCCCTCTCCAATCTTTCCTTTGTCCTTGACATTTTCTGAAATTAGTTTTATCAATGGTTTCCAGTCTTTTAACTTCCCTGAGTTATTTGCACAACCTTTTCTTCTTGTGTTGGCTGTTTACCCTCAACAGCCTTTATAAAGGACAAACTAGCAAAACTCCACCATCAATGAATTTTAGTTTTTTCCATTTGAGTTGTCCAACTATGTATAGAGGTAACTCAGTTCCTGCCCCACCTCCCAGAGTTTTTTAGAAAACTGTTGAGAAAGGAAATGAAGAAGGTTAGCTCTTCTTTAACCAATGATATATGATATAACTTTTTTTTTTTTGTATCAGGGATTGAACCCAGGGGTGCTTAACCATTGAGTCACATCTCCAACCATTTTTATACTTTAAGACAGGGTCTCTCTGAGTTGCTTAGGGAGGGCCTTGCTAAGTTACTAAGGCTGGTTTTGAACTTACGATCCCCCTTCCTCAGCCTTCTTAGCTGCTGGGATTACAGGTATGTGTCAGGCTGATATGAAATATCTTAACTGTATGCAAAAAGTCTTGCTGTATTTCAAAATGGTTCAGTGATGCAAAGAAAAACATTGAGAGAAAAACAGTTTTTGCCATGTACTCCTACAGCACAATCATAGATTATAAGTTGAGAAATTTTCAAGGTGGCATAAAGTTCATCAACATCTTCTTTGCCAAATACAGGTGCTGTACTATATTAAACATATCTTTAATTTTTCTTTGGTTCTTTTACATGTGGGCCCTATTGATCCTGGAGGCACTGACCCTCCCACAGCTGGCCAGTTCCTAGAGATGGTAAACAGCTCCCACCCAAACTGTTCACACACCAGCCAACAGAAACGAGCCAATCCAGAGCCCACCTCCTCCATCAGGCTCTTACACCAACAACCCCAGGGTCAGGACCAGGTAAGTACAGACAGCCCCTGTGCCCCAGAATCTGCTGAAATTTTTCAAACTAGTGAAACTTAAACCTGTTTATCCTGCTATGCCCATTCCTTCCCATTGAAACTCCAGGAAAAGCTCTTGCCCATTTTTTCTTTGTTCCCTTGGTCTCCTGGTTGACCCTCGTTTTTGGGTTGTGTGAGTATAACAAACTCATTTCAATGGCAGTCATCTGACCTGTCAACCTACATGTACATACACCATAAAAAACTGATAATTAAAAATATGTCAATAAGGAGATTCAAGGTAGCAAAAACAGACATCCTGTCTCCAGCATCCCGGACATCATTCAAGTAAATTTAGATGCAACTCTGGTTGCTCTGAGAGCTGTACTTAGCAAAATACCACTTTCACTGTTTTAAGAAAACAGGGTTGATTTTAATATAAAGCAAAGTATGCTACTGGATAGGAAAGCACTCAATCAACTGGAAATAGCTGATTAAAGTGTTCACATTAAAGTACTACCTATTACAAAGGGGATGGAGTTTTCAGGGTCCTAGAACACCCATTGAGTCCAATGGTACAAGTAGCTTAGAAAGAAAGTGAAAGTAAGCCTCACTCACCTCTCCATTAATCCTAGTGCTTTTTCTTCAGTGTTCTGGCTTCTAATATGCCCACTATAATTTCACCTCAGCAGATTCACTGTGAAGGGCAAAGCCCCTATGGAACTCTATTCTTATTTAAGGCTTACTTCTACTCTGTCTCAAAGGCAATGTTATGTGACTTTGTATACCCAGCAGCTGACACACAGTAGGTGCTAATATATTCATTTATTGACAGAAGAAGTATTTCTGAACCATCCTTGGTGAATGATGTAAGAGATAACAATAGAGATCACAGATGCCTCTTTAGGAGATTAAGTAAGTAAATGGTTTCAGAGCTGGGAATTAAAGCTATTTCCTCCAGCCTAAACCACTATATCCCCACCATTATGCCACCTCTCAGTGAGCAATCACAGCCACTTAATGGCAAAAGTGGACATCTTGGCATCTCCTGGCTCAACTGACCACTGAGCCCTGTCTCATTCTGTGACCCTCCAGCTAACAGCTGGCCCTTAGGTGGCACTTTCCATGGGCCCCTGGGGATGACTTGGGTGATGCTTACCAAGGGCTCTAGCTCCTTGCGGTCTATGAGGTTCATCTCTGTGACGAAGTAATAGAAGTGTTTGTAGCAGGTGTTGACGTGGGCCTCTGCGCCCATCACAATGACGCGGTCAAAGTGGTGGATGTAGACGTGTACAAAGACTCGGAAAAGGCGGCACAGGATCTTCTTGCAGATCTGAAGGAAGTTCTTTGGGAAGGGAACACCTAGAGAAGCAAAGAGGGAAAGGCATGAAACCACAAATGGGAACAGTTTTCCTCAGGAGATCCCATCTCAGGAGTAGGAGGGAACAGTGGAGAGGTGGCGAGTTGGAAAGTGCTTTCCTGTTTCTCTGTCCAAGGGGCAGCTGCTGGACTTGAGCCCAAGTGGCCAGAGAGGGATAGAGGCCCAGGGTTGTTACAATTCTGATTTCTCAAAATAATTCAGAAATCTGGTGTTTTATGTGAGTCTGCTATGTTTTTTAAATGTTAATTCGAAGTTTTCAAAAAACACCAGAGATGCTAAACCAAAACATCTCTAGGTTAGGCTTGGTCTGCACGCCAGCTTGTTTATACATTCTGGTCCAAAACCTCTCCCAAGGTACGTTGTTTCTTAGGTGGACAACTTCGGCAAACTCCCCAGAGTTAGGGGTTACTCAGTTAGGGGTTATGTTTCCTAAAACAGAAAGAGGGGAGGGGTTCCAGAGTCACTCATTTCCACTGCTCCCAGCTTGGCCAGAGCAGCACATGGCAGAGTGGCAAGCCCACCACTTCCTTTCTTCCTCTCAAACACTGCTTAAATTTGTGTTATTTACACTGTCCTTAAGTAGCAGCATGTTGTAATGGATTCCTAAGTTAAACAGACTTTGAATTCTTATCTTCTCCCTTTCCAGCTGTTGGCTGTGGACAAGTTATTGAACCTCTGGTTTCTCCTCTGTAAAAGAGGAATGGGGGAAAAAAACAGTCATAATAAGACCCTCCTTGCAGTTGGGAGGGTGTTACCATGAGCAAGATCCTCCACAGTGCCCAGAACATAGTAGAAACTCACTAAATGGGACTCCCTTCTCTTCTTTCTGTAAGGTAAGGTCAGGAGCATCTAGCTGCAATTAGAAGGAGAACTTCCTCATCAAGAAAAGGTAGACAATGATCAGCCTTTCAGCAAAATTGCAGAGCTCTGCTCAGGGCATGCTCCAGGTCTCCAGGGAGGATGGAGTTCTGCTGTCCTTGCCTCCATGGGGACCTGAGGCAGTTGCCTGCTGTGAGAGTCTGTAAGGGGATCACCTGGGATCCCTAGGGCAGGATGAGAGACATGGAACACATCTGGCAGTTGGCAGTGACAGGATCTTCCTCCCCAGGGTCCCCACAATGATATTAGCTTTTCTTTAAAAACAAAGTGGCAATGTATCAAATGAACCCTGGGATTGTCTCAGACAGGGCTTGGCAGCTGACTCTCTGGGCAACAGATGCTGGGGTTGAGCATGAGGGTGAGGAGAAGCAGGGGGAAGGTGGAGGGTAGCCACTTGCACAGCCTATGGGCATTCTCTATTGGGTCAGAGCTGCCGACCCACTGCTGCAGGTTAGGGGTGGTCTGGAGCCTTCCACGAAGCCTGAGTCCCAGAGGTGATGGAATCCCTGCTAAGATAGGTGTGCTGGCTTCAGAAGGCAAGTGCTGTAACTCCTGCCAGAGGGTTGACAATGTTTATCTTCACAACCTTTCTGTGAAGTAGATCTTAGTAGCCTCATTTCACAGATGACCAACCTTGAGACTCTGAAACATGATTCAACTTGCTAAAAAGTGGCAGAGTAGGGATTTGAACCAAGTCAGTTTGATTCTAAAATCCAAAGTATGAGTACATCAGGAATGTGACTGACTCTCTTGCCTGGGTTACAGGGACCACAAAATTAAGCATCTGAGGCTCTTTTATTTTTTTTTGGGGGGGGGGGGTAACAGGGTTGAACCCAGAGGTACTTAACTTCTGAACCACATCCCCAGCCCTTTTTTTTTTTTTATTTTGAGACATAGCCTTGCTAAGTTGCTGAGGCTGACTTTGAACTTGTGCTCCTCCTGCCTCAGCCTCCAGAGTCACTGGGATTACAGGTGTGTGCCACCGCACTCAGCTGTGGTTTACTCTTCAGTGGTGTAGAAACGTAAGTATGCACATGAAAGGGATGGGGAAAGAATGGCCCAGAAAAGTCCACAGCATTGGAAGCCATATCTGGAGGCAATTAGAAAGTCAGCTAATGTACTCTGCTGTCTACAAGGGAAAATATGCTTTTCTTTCCCACCATGGACCTGGGACTAACAGTGAAAGCTAATATTTACTGAGCACTTACTCTGTTCTAGGGCCCATGCCAAGAGCCTGGTAAGTGCTGATAGAGTTCTCAAAACAGTCCTTGGATTATTATTTCCATCTCACAGATGAGTATATAGACTCAGGAAAATTAAGTAGATGCTCAAGGTCACCTAGCAGTAGAGGAGGGATTTGGATCCAGGTAGCCTGACTTCAAAGGCATGAGTCCCCAGTGCCCTGCAACCCAGTGGTGTTGCTCTAACCTCTACACATATCTCCAGCTCCATGGCCCTTCCTTTCTGGGCCACTGGTTCTCCCTCAGGTATGCTTACCATTCACTTCCCCTGGCTCCAGTCTGCTGGAGGCTCACCAGGGTACATGGGGAGTTCCAGCTGTGCCAGTCCCTCTGCTTGACCCCAAAGACAGTGCCTGCACCACATGTGCTGATCAAGTGAGGCAAAATCTAGGACAAGTAGAGGATGTTCATAGTGATTGCTGCATCCCTCCAGATTTTATTCCCAAGCTGCTTTTCTGCATCCCTGCCCCTGCTCAGCTCTGAACCCCTGGGCTCTGTCCTCTGTTCCTTACCTGGTCTTTGGCCTTGTCTATGGCCTCATCTGCCCTTGCCTCTTCCCTTTAGGTTATGGCTTTAGTGTGATTGAGAGAAGTTGATTTTGGAGCCTGGAAGACCTAGATTAAAATCCTAGCCCTTCTATTTACTGGCTGAATCAGCAGGTTGTATCATCAATCTATTTTATTATAAAATTGATAAACATATTTACTTTGTAACGTTCTTATAATAATACATATGCTGTGCCTGGTCCTTTGTGGGAACTTTGGAAACTAAACTTTGTTTTGTTTTTCTATCTGAATTCCTTGGGTAGGTAGGTATTCTGGTTTGGATCTAAAAATGTCCCCCAAGGAGTTCATGTGTTAGGTAATGTATCAATGTTCAGAGGTGAAAAGACTGGATTATACGAGTTGCAAACTCATCAGTGGATTAATCCCATTTTATGGGTTAATAATTTGAATGGACTATTGGGTAGTAACTGCAGGCAGGTGGAGTAGGTCACTTGGACTATGTGTGTCCCGGCCCCCTCCACCTGTCCTCTGTTCTTGGACACCATGAGCTGAGAAGCGTTCCTTTGCCATGCCCTTCCACCATGATGTTCTGCCTCACTTCAGTCAAAAGCAATGGAGCTGACTGCCCATGGATGGAGCCTCTGAAACTGTGATCGGTGTTCTTGTCAGTTATTTTGGCCACAGCCATGAAAAGTATAGAACACCAGGCTCAGAATCTCTTGGTTGTGGCTACGTAATTGGGCCTGACTTATCGTCTTCCTTCCCTTACGGGTGCTTTGTTCTCTAAGAGTGAAAGCTGAGAGTGGCCCCAGTCAAGACACGCTCAGCAGGCACTTCCATCAGCCCCAGCCAATCTGAAGGCGTGAAGCAGCTGGGCATTCTAGGGAGTCTGCAGTCATGAGGGCTCTCCACTAAGCTAGACAAGACCCAGGACACAGAGGCTAGGTTTCAAAATAGGAGAGCTATAGACATTTGAGAAATTTGTTTGATTACTCGGGTGCTGATCTATAGTTTGTATACTATGTTAGCCCTTTTCTCCCTTTCTCTGCTGCCTTCCAGACATTCAGATATGCGTGTGTGTGTGTGTGTGTGTGTGTGTGTGTGTTTTAAATAAACCTTCTTCATAAGATGGGAAATAGAGGGGATCATCCCCCAGATATAAAGAACCTGTATGAAACCCCCACTCTTGGGAAGATTCTAGAATTTTTCATCCTGTGTAACTGACCTTATGGCAGCAAGATAAGGCAATCCCATCAGTGATAGAATATGCACTGATCTGAGATTCTTGCCTTCTTCACAGTGCAGCAAAGAAGTATCCAGTCTCCATTAAACAGACACAGAAGAGGGAACCCTGAGTGATCCTGAGGTATGCATGCGTGTCAGCTAATTCCAGAAACACCCTAAGCAGTGGTATTGTTATTTCAGTATTTCAAAACGAGGAACCTGAGGCTTAGCTCAGCTAACGCACATTTGCTCCAGGCCACACAGCTAAGGAGACAGAATAGAGATCAGAGCTCAAGCTCATGTGTATCCTGTGCCTTCCGGCTGCATGGTGGGAGGGGACAGATGATTGAGACACCATTTTATGATCTCCCTTAGCTTACTTGCAGAAGAAGCTCAAAAATTTTTGTTTGTTTTTAAAAAATACAGTAAGAAGAATGAAAACTAATAGATCATCTGAAATAGATGCCTGGCTATTGACAATGGCAGCCTGAATATGAGCTGGTGGTGGGGTGGAGTCTGAGCCAAAGGCAGTGTGTGGTCCCCACGGGACACCATTCACCTTCATCACGACCAGGGCCAAGTCCCCCCTTCCACCCCTCCACCTTTCTCGAGTATAGAATATACTCTGTGTCCTATGCTTTAGGATTTTTCAAGATGTATTTTTTAAAAATCATAATCCTGGGGAATTCTTGGCTGAAAAGAGAAGGCCATGAGTTCAAACATATTTGCAAAAATGCTGCTTTCATAAAAGTTTATGATATAGCCAAGTGTAGTAAAGGATTTCAGAATACCTGTAGCAAAAAAATCCCTTTCCCCATGATACCTTTTGGTTTAAAACAGTCTATAATCAGACTGCTCAGGTTTCATTTCTGGCTTTACCACTTAATAACAATGTAGCCATATGCAAATGGTTTAGTCATCCTAAACCTCAGTTTCCTCATCCCAAAAAAACCCAGGATATAGTAATGTTACCTGTCACTCAAGAGGTTCTTGTGAGGATTGAATACATATGCATATAAAAGGCTTTGCTTAATGCCTTGCAGATGGTAAGCACTATATTGTGAACTATTTTAATATCCCATGGACCAAATGTTCTTTGCAACATACTTTGGGATTAAATTCCTCCTGTATATTTATTTTCAGGAGAGCAGTCTTGGTATTAATACATCAATTCTGAACTTGCAGGAACTTAGAGTGGCAGGTACTCAATTAAACACTGGGTTATATTCTGCTTTGCATTATTTTCTCATACTTACGTACTTATGTATTGCTGTAAGTACTCTGAACAAAAAGATTGTTGTATACTTTGATCCTACCCATTAAAAGTACCTGGTACAGACAAGGCAGAGATATGTCATATCAAAATTGAATCAGAAAAGAGCAGTGGCATTTTAATCAAGACAGGAATCCATATCTCCTATTTGGGAGAGAAAAAAAGCCCACAACAGAAATGATAGTTTTTTGCCAGTCTTGATATAGTCCTGGCTTGGAAGGCTGCATACTGCTTTTGGGAGGAGAACTCTGTGATAAAGAATATTTTTGATCCAGCTTAGGGGTGGGAAGAAAGAATCTGAAATTCCTCTTTTTATCATTAAAACCTCCTTTCTCCTTTCAGTTTAGTTTTTCAGATGGTGAGAGTTAATTTTCAGTCATTGTACTCCATTAGAAAGTTAATGCCAGACAATATTAACCAACAGTCTTAACTGAAATAATATATCCTAAGGGTTTGGAGTTAGACTTTGACCAGACTTAGCATTCAGACTTTGAACCCCAACTACACAGATAGATTGATGACAATAATTCCAGACAGTTAGATACAAATCAATAATATAGAAAGCATCTGACCAGAAGTCTTTAAGTGATTTGCAGTCACTTATTGAGTCTTAGAGCATGCCCTTCGTCCTTCCTCTTTCTCGCCCTCAGGACATCCTGTGACTTAGATTAAAGCTGGGAAATTTCAGACTCCAAGAAATTGGCCTGAAATGAGAAAATGAGTCCAGACAAGTGCTCCACAAAGAATTGGTAGGCCTCCAGGTGTAGGAAGATGACCCGAGGCCCGGATGATCCTAGGTCATGTGAAGTGGCTTGGTCTCGTGGGCGGGTCAGTACTGAAAAGGAGTTAATGAACCTGAAACAGGGCCAGGTTGAGCTCAGATTACAGAATGGGATCAGGCAACCAACACACTTGGGCAGAGGTCAGAATCCAAACCAGTCACTCATATGAAGTTCCAGCAGGAAATTGCTTAACAATTAGACTCAACGCAGGACTAGAGATTGCGGGAAGATGAAGAGGAGGCAGGCCCCAGAGCTGGGGTGGAGGAAGAGGGGGAGGTGAGAGTGTGGGCCTGGGGACTCTCTGGAAGCAGGAGAATTTGGTCCTCAGTCAGAAGCCAGCATCTGACAGAGCCTTGCAGAGTTTATGCATGTGTCTAACCACAGTTTTCTGATCTCTAAGCTGCATTCAGTGAGAGAGCTAAATTGAGCGTGGAATATAATAATTTCTCTGGCCCCGCATGTGGATTTGCTCTCATCTCTGGCTTAGTAAATCTCCTTTTTCTTCAATGAAATTAAATAAAAATCCAGTAATTTCTCAGCTTCAATCCATTTTTCTTGCTTCCTCTATCTCTCTTCTTCCCTCCTTTTCACTAAGTCCTCAGAATGCCCTGTTCAATTCTTCCTTTGGGGCACTCTAGAAAGGAAGTAAGTTGTCCACGTGGCTTGTGTTATTCCTTTTATCCTGTTAGGTAGACCACAAAGGGAGAGTCCCTTATACAACGTGGAAATGCTTCAGATGACAAAGGACCCAAAGCCAGACAAGACCTGGGGGATGACTGAGTGATGGGTTGCTCAGTCCTGATTTCATGGTTTTCTCTTTCCCTCGGAAGAGAACAGCTGATGCTTGCCAATGAAACTCTGGCCTGTGGTCAGTGCTGGGCTGAACCTGAGCTTTGGAGATATGGAGTTTAGGGACTTGTCCCCATAGATCCCAGAAAACTGCCCTCAAAAACCCCAAGTTCTACAAGCAGCTGGAAGATATTCCACCCCTCCCATTTCCTTAATTAATGCCTCTTCTTTCTTTAGAACTCAGCTCAGTCTTCCCTCATCCCACATTCAGGGTCCCTGCTCCTGAAATCTTCCTGAGCACAGATCACAAGTGGTAATTGCACAGTATCTGTGGGCATCCTAGGCTCAGGTCTCTGCACCCCTTCCCCCTAGCCTTCACTCTCCATGAGCCCAGGATTAGTCCTTACAGTTGTCTCCTTAGTGCCCAGCATGAAGCCTGGAGTGGGATGGGTGTGAAATCAATACTTGCTCCCTCTCAGAATGAGAGTTAAGCTCCTTCCATCTGCTTATCTTATCTGAAATCAAAGCTCAGAAAGACCAAGGGGAAAACTTAGGACTTACAGAGCTAAGAGGTGATGGAAAGGGATCTGAATTCAAGTCTGTAAGATTCCAGAGCCTTTGCTCTTTCCACTGTGCCAGGAAGCTTTACAGAGTCCACATGGCTCCTTTTGTCTTGCTCCAATCCAACTGTCAGAATTAGGGAAACAAAACTTGTTAAAAGATGAAGGTAGAAAAGGGTAATCTGGTTCTTACTTCCCTAAATGATTGTGCCAGGGTTAAGGACACTGGTTAAGGATCTGGCTCTGGCATGTTCATACTTGGGTTTAGATTCCAGCTGTGAACTTCTGTGCTTGCTTGCCCTTGAGCAAATTTGCTAATTTCCAAGAGGCTCAGTTTCCTTATCTGAGGAATAGCGACATTAATATGTAGCTTCAGGTGACTGAAGCACTGTGCCACAGGCACACAGAGGAATCCAGTGAGTGGCAGCTGATGCTACTATTGCTTTAAAGAAGGCTCTTCCTCATCCAGGTGAGGAATAGTGGAACAGGAGGTGAAGCTGCCTTTTTCTCAAAGGACACACCCTTTCGTGGAAATCAGATTGGAAGGAATGTGATATATGAGAACATTACGTGAGCTGTCTTGGGAGCTTCCACATGACATATAACAAAACCTAATGCATGGCAGATCTTTTGGGGACCTCTGATGGCACATGAGTAACAGCAACAGGAAATGTCCACTTTTCTCCTTTAAACTGCTATTCATATCTGAGAGCATCTGCACTGTCCTTTCTGTCTTTAGAGTCCAGTAATAGGACTGCACTTGTGAAAATCCCTCTACTAGTCATAAAAATCACTCATTCTCAATAGCTGGTGAATAAAAACAACATCCCACACACGTGGGAAAAGAAAACAGACCTCCTCTGGCAGGGTGGTTGAGAACACACCATTTCCAAAATCCTTGCAAAACAAAACGCAATTGGATCACGAGGGGAAAAAATGAACACAGATGTTTCTTAAAAATATGCAGTCCCCCCATCTTAGTTTACTTTCCTTCTTCATATGCATACTCCCATTCCCCACCTCTTGCAAAATATAACTACCTACATGTATGTATTTATCAAAAGAAGCCTCGTGCTCTTCCTGATGCTGATGAATTCAGCTGCAGAGGACTGATTCTTTCTAGCAGATGTTTTATGTTATCTCAGTGTGTTCCTCAAGAAAGTGTCTGTTCATCATGCCAAAGAAAACAATCCCATGCAAAAAGACTTTGTTCCTCTGCCTGTAAAAAAAAAAAAAAAAGTCCCCAAACAAACTGACAGCTGCAAATGGTTAGAAATAAAATGGTTACTACTCAGTTCTCCACCTCCCTTCCTCTGCCCTTCCTCGGCTCCCTTGTGATGCCCTCCAGCCTATCATGGTGGTTGGACTCAAAGAAAGGAAGAGAGACTAACCTGTGATTATCTGTTCAAAACGGATTGTTAATTTTTCCAGACATGCCATTTTCCAGGAACAGGAAGTGCTGTTTCAGCCACCCAAAGGAGCGACTGTAAATACAGTGTGCCTGATTGTCACACTTCCTGCTGCTCCTCAGTGCCACTTCTTAGCCACCAGAGAGGCTCTCCTCATGCAGCTCTCCAGAATGGCTGCCTCTGCCCTCTTCCCCTCTTTCACATGGCATGCACATGAAGGTGGAAACTGATTAAGAAAGACCCAAGAAAACCTGAGAAAAGTGTTTAATGTGGACCCACAACAGAAGTCACTGAAAACAATCCCTCACTCGTGCAAGCCTTCCCAGTTTGCCAAAAATCAAATGGGCCAAATGCATGAGATGGAGCAAGCTGATAACAAGATGTTAGTGAACTTCAAGTTAGGCTGGAGAACCAATTGTTTGATCCTGAGTCCTAGAATTTGAAAATGACCTAGATTCCTTATCTTGGATATGATGTTGTGAATATATTCATAAATAAAACTTCTTTATTTGCCTGCAAAATCTTTCTCCCGTTATGCAAAGGGCAATTAGTACTTACTCTTGCTTAAATAGTTTCTAGCTTATAAATTTCCTTCCAACCCTAGTTCAATTTACCATCACCTCTCCCCTAGCTCAATTTACCATAACCTCCTGCCTGGCTTATGTGGGTCTCCAGAAACTGAATTTCCTTCTTTTAACCCAATTTCTTGTCTCCAATTTCGAACCGAAAAGTATAGGATCTGCTAATATGCAAATCTAACCAGGAAATCTGCCTTGCTTCATAAAACAATAAAGCAGCTTCCTACTTCCTCCAAGGTGAAATCAAAGCTATTTAACATAAATTCACACACATGTATCTCCCCACCATCATTTCTGGATCCTCTCAACTTGCATGCAGGCACCTGGAGCTAAGATTCTCTGGCTTGCTCCCTTCTGCGTATCTTCATATACAGGAGGGTTGGCAGCTGGAAACCTCTTCCTCAACTTCTCTTTTTTGTGTGGCTAACTCCCACTTGCTATTCAAACCTCAACTAAGCTATCACTTCCTCAAGAATGTCCTCCTTGCCCACCACACCCTCAGTCGAGTTAGGCATGACATAACACCCTGTACTTCTGCCGAGATAATACTTAACACATTGTCTTATGGTATTTTCTATTTGTTTCCCAGTAGACTAAAAATTTTCTAATGTCAAGGAATTAATTTGTTCAGGGTTACATCCCTGGCATCGAATACAGGTCAGAACATGGTGGTTCTTAATAAGTATTTGCTGGGTGAAAGCAATGGACTAGATATTTATAATCTTCCTCAAGATTCCAAGCCACAAGCTGGGATGATATGAGGAGGTGGGACCTTTGGGAGATGATTAGGTCACAAAGCAGAAATTTCACAAATGGTATTAGTGCCTCTATTAAAGGAGGTCCCTTTTCCATTCCCCATGTGATGTTGTGGCAAAAAGACCGCCATCTTGAATTGGGAAGAGGGCCCTTTCCAGACACTGAAACTGCCCGTGCTTTGATCTTGGACCTGGCCAGTCTCCAGAACTATGGAAATAAATATTTGCTGTATATAAGCCACACAGTTTAAGGTATTTTTGTTATAGCAGCCCAAGTGGACTAAGACAGTGAATAAATGAACAAATGACCACACAAACCACAGTAATGTGGGGGTGATAAGGAGCTTCATCTGTTTGGGTTCCCATTACTTTTTCCAACTCTCAGCAGTGGCCCTTGAGTCACACAGTCTGTAATGATTGCTCTGTGGAAAAATTCCCAGGGAATTGCAATAGGCCCATATTTACCTTGATAAGCAGTGAATATTAATACACATCTCTCTCTCTCTCAACAGTTCAGAGAGAAATGCATCTTTCTTTACTGATATTGAGGATGAAGCATCTTCTTCCAGAAGTTCCATTGCATATTTACTAATATTCAAATGCCTACTTTCATCCAAATAGAAGCTTACAATAAGCCAGGATTGATGAGATACATGATGGAGAGAGAAAGGGGTAAGAGATAAGATAGAAAAAGTAATTGATCCTCTTTAGAAAGCTGGGAGGATCCAGTAAGAATGATGATTGGAACCCAGCTTGAGGGGTGCTTTGCAGAGCCAGAAGGGAACAGTGAGAGGGAGAAGTTAATCTAAAGCTGGAATATAACTGGATCTTCTGCAGACAGATGGGGTCTAAGAAAGGGAAATTTGACAAGACAGGTCAAGGCAAATTCGGCCTGCTTATGCATGGAAGATCCAAGGAGGTTAAGTTGATTGGATCCAAATGAGACCAGAAATGTTCTAAAATCACGTCATGGATCAGCATTGACCTACTTTCATGGACTAAACTGTGTCATCTAAGTAAATCATTTACTTGAATATGTTTGAACCAGGAATCATATGTTCAAAAGCTTTCGGGGATTACAAAGGAACATAAATGAGTCAAGTAGGCTAGGTTTAATATGATAAGGAGTGGCATGCACTTTGACAATCTAGGGAGTATACAGGAATTATACAGGAAAGAGTATTGAGTGTTATACAGGAAAGGAAAAAAGCCTCTCAGCCTTAGCAAATTGCTCCACAGCTGGAAAATGGGTCCAGGATTGCCAGACCCTCTGGTCTTCAAGAGAATCCAGAAGTCTAGATTCCTATGTGAAATGTTCTCATGGTTGTGTTGGTTAATTCAAAAATATTAAAACATTTTTCAAACATTTTACTTAACATGACTTGTATATATTTAACTCAACCTGGAGTCAACTACAAGATGAGAGCTTAATTTTAAAAAAATAAATTAAGAAATTAAAAAAGGAAACAACACTCTGGTAGTAATAAGCATGTACACAGTCCAGATCTTTGTTTCTAATACCATTCTTTAATAAAAGGAATCGGGGTTCCTTGAAGAAATGGATGATTCTAGAACTGGAGTGAGAAATACAAAAGATGGCCTGGAACACCTTGCAGTACCAGAACCTAAGGAAGTACTTAATAAAAACACAACGATGAGGGCATGTCAAAGACCATTGGAGACAAATATGAAGGAGAATGGCCAAAGCTGGGACCATCTGAGCAACTAAAGAAATGCAGTAGCAATGGATTGTAACCCAAGGTATGAAACGAATTACCCATGAACCTACACTGATATAAATAATGGTTTAATAACAAAGGGTTGAATGACAAATTTCCTGTGTAGCAAAATTTCAAATTATTTATGTACACACTCTCCTCTGGAAGAGGAGGGGCCCTTGAATGTGGGCTACACATGATGATGAGCTTCCAATGAGCAGAAACCTAACAAATAGGATCTCGCCCAAGGGGTCACAGCTAATGCCAGGTTCACAGCACATATATGTGAGACCATGTGAGGAAAGCCACTTTGCTTCTGTGGTCTCTGTCCCCAGAACATACCAGTCTGTCTAACTATCAAAATTAAAACATCAGACAAACCCCAAATGAGGAACATTCTGTAAAACATCTGACCAGTGTTCCTTAAAATTCTTAAGTTCTTTAAAAACAAGGAATATCTGAGAAAAACATCACCATAGAGGAGCCTGGGGAGACATGAAGATGAAATGTAATGTCCTGTGTATCCTGGATGGAGTACAGGAGCAGAAAGGGGCATTAGGGAAAAACTAGCAAAATCTGCACACAATGTAGTTTGGTCAGAGTGATGTTCCCATGTTAGTTTCCTAGTTGTGACAAATGTAAATGAAATGTAAAATGTAACCCAAATGGGAAACTGGGTGAGAGAGTGAGAGACATGGGAACTTCCTGAACTATCTTTACAACTTCTCCAAAATCTAAACCTATTCTAATTAAAAAACTTATTTGGGGGGGTGGGTACCAGGAATTGAACTCAGGAGCACTAGGCCCCTGAGCCACCATCCCCAGCCCTATTTTTGTATTTTATTTAGAGACAGGGTTCCACAGTGTTGCTTAAAGCCTTGCTTTGCTGAGGCTGGCTTTGAATGACAAGCTTCCTGCCTCAGCCCCACTAGCTGCTAGGATTACAGCTGTGTGCCTAGCAAAAACAGCTTATTTACATGGAGGGGAAAAAGGCATTTTGTGGGTCAAAAATATTCTATTGGTTCCCAGGGCTGTGAGTTTCTCCCTCTGATGTATGTGCTGACATTTCTGTGTTTTACTGACAAAAATCTCTGATCAGGACTGTCTACATAATTTGAAGAACCCCTTGTTCAAACATTATTCAGAATTTCAAGACAGTGACAGCTGAGAATTAAACACATACAGATCCCTTCCGAGTATGGGTGCTGTGCGATGGGGTGGGGCGTACACTGGTGAAGCCACCACTGTCTCCTTGGCACTGCCATCCCAACAGAGCTGTCCAGTCAAGGGACGTTCTAGTTAGAAGGTCACACACACTTTATTTGTTCATTAACTAATTTAAATAACAAACATTTCTTTATCTGTGGATGTGCTGGATACTGGGAAATCAGCAACAGGCAAAAAGTTAAATTGGGTGATAAGACATCTTTTTTAAAGATGTACACATACATCTATGTGAATGTATATATATATATACAGTTGTAGGTGGACACAATACCTTCATTTTATTTTTATGTGGTGCTGAGGATCGAACCCAGGGCCTCACGAGTGCTAGGCGAGTCCCAGTAACAACCCCAGCCCCAATAAGTCATCTTATACCTAAGTGAACTCTGGCACTGAAAGTGACCCTAAGACCTCCCTCAGGTGCAGACACCCCCAAGGTTCATCCCCTCACCCTCTCTATTCTCCCATTTTCTCCATTCTCAATTGCAACATGATCTATTTATGAAGGAACTTCTGAAGAAAGTGTATGTTTTAAATTCTAAAATTCAATACATAAAAGGTTCCTAAGGTTATTTTACAACATTTACGATTAAATGTTTTAATTACATTGGCTTCTAAGAGGAACTTTTACTCCCTGAGAATCTAAGAGCATAAGATATTAATGTAAGTAAATGTCCTTAATCAAATCCAACCAATCAGTGACCCAGGGTAAGTTATTTCCCTGATTTTGAAGATGAGAAAATGGCAAGCTCGGAGAGGTTTTCACTTACCCAAGTGATATAGGTGGGGGTGCTGGAATTTTAACCCAGATTCAGCCTGCTCCAAAGCATCAATTTCCCAAATATACCATTTACCCTTCAAAAGTCAAGGCAGTTTCTTTACTATTATCTTTTAAATTAACTTCATCATCAGCAAGTATCTCTCAATGGTTAGTCAGAGTTTTAAAGTAAAGTCTGAATTGAAATAAATTACCAATTAGGCCACCAGAGAATTTTAAGGTCCTTATGGAACATGACCTAAATCTGAGAGTTCAGGAAATTTGTCTTTTGGAATTTGGAGGACTGAGAGGATGCCGGTGACCAAAGCAATTGCCTCTAAGATTCTAAAGCAGAGGTGAGACACTGAGGGCTATGGGCCTAAGTCAGCCAGCAGGAGTGTTTTCTTTGGACCACATAGTTTGGAAATGCTGCCAACATTTAAAAATTGCAAATATAACACGAAGGTCAAGAATAGGTTTAGCTTTCTTCAGAAAAACTCAGAAGACCTGGCACATATGGGAACTCAAATACCCACATGGTGACACAGTGTCTGCTCCTCTCTATGCGTGGGAGATGCTGTACTCACTTGGACAGCTCAATTCATGCCACTCCTTTATTTTGCCCAGCCTAGGCCCTTTAAAGAAAATAATGTCTGTGGCTATAGATTGACTGTAGCAAATGGTGGGCCCTTCTGGCTTTTCCTTGGGACAGGTCTTCTGCTCTCTAGGAAGAGAGGTTTGTCCATTATGGGCCATATCAGGATGGTACCCACTGGCCTGCCGCCTGCTCCATTAGGCTGGGTCAC